>LBNU01010963.1:17506-40014 GCA_014162995.1 Artemisia annua | reverse complement strand
TGTAAAACATAATAACCTTTCAAGGTTTATGTTTATTAAATATTTCATGTATGAAAACTTGTTTATTATATTTATACTATGTGATCGATATATAGCACCTCATGTCCCTTCCGCTGCAAACCTGAAAATGGGGGTGTTATACGAATTTTAGCAGCTTTTTCAAGGTTTTTCACCTTGAGATCTTCCATGTTACATTGAAGATAAGTAATCAATTAATCATTCAATATGTCTATGTGTTGTTTGATTAAATCTTGTTCTTGTCTTTTGTTTAACATGCTAGGCTAGGTTTTCTTTGTGTTTGCTTAGATCTAATAAAACTTAACTATTGATTATTGATTGAATGGTGTGTTATTGATTGTATTTGATGATTGTTTATCGATGTTAGGCTTAAGAAAACTGGCAGACTTCCAATTGGTAACATGCTTGAACGTCTTAAGAAACATGAACCAAGATGTACTAAGGTTATTTGATTGTATTTAATGCATGAGCGAATTCTAGTGATCCCATGTTAGGAGCTTCTTAGCCGGCTTGACATAGGAGTGAAGTAGGAGCTTATAGAGTTGGGGAAGTCCGTACACACCCCCACGACCGTTATTAAGGAATACAATCTGTCATCCACGCAATTAATACACACTAATCAATCGGTAAAAGATAGTTAGGGAGTAAGGAAATCTAAGTAAATACACTTCTCTCCATATAGTTTTCACAAACATTTACTTTCTTGTTATTTTATTTTATTTGCATTAGTAGTTAATTGGGTTAGTTGACTAGCAACTAATTCTGCCCACTCTTTCAAACCCGATATTTTACTTGCTTTCCTATAAATAATAAAATACAAAAAGAATCTTCCCTTACCCCTAGACCTATTAGAGTAGCTTTTCAATCCTAACGACACTATTCCCGCAGAGAACGATTAATCCCCCGGTACTTACCACTACACTATACTACATCGGTCAGGTACACTGCCTGGTGGGGATTGCAAGCTTCTCAAGATCCCTTGAGAAGTAAAACCCTAGTGCGTGGTCGCAATCCCGCGCATCAAAGTTTTTGGCGCCGCTGCCGGGGAATAGTTATTGTTTAGGTTGAATTTTTTATTTTATTAGGTCTACTCGCTAGATTCCTTTCTAGTGAGATTTTTATTTTATTTTTCTAGGTTTTTCTTTAGTCTATCTTATTTCTTCGTGTCTTTGTTCGTAACCATTATCATCCGCCAACATGGAAGGTGGTAATATCCTTGATCCCAACAACCCACCACCACAACAAACACCCCAGCAAAACCAACCTCCTAGAGCCCGTACTTTAGGAGAGTACTCCCGTCCTAGCCACCAAGGATATCGAAACACCATTGAGCTCACCCAAGGAGCCAATGTGTCTCCCTTGCGATCCGACACCATCCGGTTGTTTCAAAGCGGATGTGCATTCCATGGACTTCGTTCCGAAGATCCTAATCAACACTTCAAGGACTTTCTTAAGATCGTAGATTCCATAGACCTTAATGTTGAAACTCGAGAGACTACCCGATTACGTCTCTTTCAATTCTCTCTAGGAGGTTGGTTTGGTTGTGGTGGGTTGTTGGGATCGAGGATGTTACCACCTTCCATGTTGGCGGATGGTAATGGTTACGAATAAAAACACGAAGAAAATAGATAGACTAAAGAAATCCTAGAAAAATAAAATAAAAATCTCACTGGAAAGGAATCTAGTGAGTAGACCTAATAAAATAAAAAATTCTACCTAAACAATAACTATTCCCCGGCGCGGCGCCAAAAACTTGATGCGCATGGGATTGCGACCACGCAACAGGTTTTACCTCTCAAGGGATCTTGAGAAGCTTGCAATCCCACCAGGCAGTGTACCTGGTCGATGTAGTATAGTGTAGTGGTAAGTACAGGGGATTGATCGTTCTCTCACAGGGAATAGTGTTCGTTAGGATAGAAAAACTACTCTAAAAGGTCTAAAGGTGAAGGAAGATTATTTTTTTGTATTTTTGTATTTTATGGAAAGCAAGTAAAATCTCGGGTTTTGGAGGAGTGGGCGGAATTAGTTGCTAATCAACTAACCCAAAAACTACAATTGCAATAAAAATAAAATAACTAAACTATTGTGGTTGTGAAAACTTATATGGAGACAAATGTGTTTACTTAGACTTCCTTACTCCCTAACTATCTTTTACCGGTTAATTGGTGTATGTATTACTTGCGTGGATGACGGGTGTATTCCTTAACAATTCATGGGGTGGCATACATATCTCCCCAATTCTATGAGCTCTTATCTCCTCCTACAACTATGCGTACACATAATCATAGGGATTGTAAACAGTGGCTCATGCGTTAAATACTACCTTAATAACCTAGTATGCCTTAGTTACATGTTTCTTAAGACGTTCAAGCATGTTACCATATAGGAGTATTGCCAGTTTTCTTAAGCCTAACATTGATGAAACATTCATCCCAACAAAGTAATAACACACCAATCAACCAATAATTAATAGTTAGGTTTCATTAGATCTAAGCAAACACAAGAAAAATCTAGCCTAGCATGTTAATTGAAAGACAAGCATAAGATATAATTAACCAACACATAGACATATTGATTAATTTAAGTGAGGACTTATCTTTAATTGAACATGAAGGATTCAAGGGTGAAAAACCCTTGAAAATACAGCCAAATTCGTCTTTAGGGTTTTTCCCAAACTTGTACCAAAAGTTCCACACTAATGAATGAAAAATAGAAAAGTATATATAGATTTTACATTCTGACGGCGTCAGGTTATGGGTTCTGACGCCGTCAGCTCGCCGTCATTAGGGTTCTCGGATGGCCTAGATTTACTTCTGACGCCGTCACTCTTTAAATTGCTCTGGGCCGTCACTCTTTAAGTTAACACCTGACGGCCTACATTCTCTAACACCTGACGCCGTCAGGTGTAAACATCTTGTTTTCTTCATAGGGCGTCTAGTGTAATCTGATTTTACTCCTTTGTCAACGTTGGCTGACGGCGTCACCTTGTGACTCTGACGCCGTCAGGTAGGAAATCCAGCTTCTTTTGGGACTTTGTCGTTTTCTTCACTTTTATGCTCAAAAATCGTCCAAATATGCAGGTTTTCCAGAATTCTTCTCAAAAGTACCTAAAATGACAAAAGGAACGATTTAGGACAATATTTGATCACATTTACTCGAATTAGGGCTTAAATGACCCCTTAAAACGGGTACACTTTTCGTCTCATCAATGCGATGACTTATCGATCCATGAGGTCATATCATTTGACCTTACCCCTTATGTGCAATATGTTTGGAATGCTATATGTTTTGCATGCGGATATGTGTTTATGTGAACTACTTGATTTAGTTAAGGCTTATGCCGTTAGGAATTTCATGGATTACGCATTTATGATATTATTTGAGTTACTTGTTTGGCGTGAGTTCACTTGAGTCGAGACTTTGTCTCTAGCACCCATACAAACGATACCGAACGATACCAAGCAATAACTAGAACTTTTCAAAGAACGTTTTCTTTCGAAAAATAAACGGAAATCATTCGGGAAATTAAGGGAAGCGATTAACTTTCGAAAACTATATTAAGCTAAGTTCTACATATATGATTAGGTTGTGCCAAGTCAGTAGTTGCTGTGAAGTCTTAGCAGTACTCTCTTTTGCTTACTCGTATCTATCTTGATTTCTGCTTACTCTATTCGAGGTGAGTTTCATAGCCCCACTTTTACTCGCATTTTTAATTGTTTTCTAAACTTGGGGAGAAAGCATGCAACTAGTTTTCTTGGACCTGCTACTATTTTGTTTTGCTATTGTGATGGCTAGTTTAGGTTAGACGGAGGTAGATGTTGACCTAGAGCTAGGGCGTTTGGACCCTAGTTTGGAATGCACTCTACTACGGCCTAGATCCGGGGCAGATACGGGTGGTTCCTTACTGTAAGTGCGACCTGGCTAGTGACCGTTGAGGGGCCCACTCACTATGACCATTCATCTTTCCTAAGATGATAAACTCTTGATTGTGATTGTGATTGTGATGATGTTGGATTGTGATATCTATGCCTGCTCTAGTCACACATAGCGCTAAACCCTTCATGCCCCGTATTATTTTAACTTTAAACCTATGAACTCACCAGCGAAAGCTGACCTTTTTAAGCATGTTTTTCTCAGATAACTAGAAGTATGCCTTTACTATTTGGACTACCGTGATGTAGCTTGGATCTTGGCTTGGTTTGAGGCATCGATGAAAACTCTGATATTTCTTTCATAGACCTGTACTCCTATTATCTATTATGGGCTTGTCTATCTAAAGATTTTGGATAAATGTAAACTTTGACTTATGTTGACTTTGGTTTACGTTATTATCTATGCTATCTAGTTATTTATACTTGTGATGGTATCAATTCTCGTAGCACCCCTAAAGCTTGTAAGTCTTCTGCTGTACCAGATTTTGGGGGTGTTACAGTTATGTGTACAATTAATCACCAAAATTGCTATAACTTCTTATTTGTATAAAAAAATCATTCTCGTATGTAACTATATTATTCCACCAACAATAATTAACATATTTTAAATTATTTTCTTAAATATAAATAATTTGTAAGTATAATTTGTTAAATTATTTTCTCAAATAAATACGAGTACATAATAATTTGTTAGACAGGGACAACATGGTGTTCTAATTCATTTGCATGCCTCAAGGCGCAATTACAATACGCATTGTTAGACAAAGAAACGGAACAACGCTTGAAAGGGACTTGAGCAAAGGCAGAGTACCTACTTCGACGTTATAGTTATACGTCTGCGAAAGAACTCCATATAGCTTGAGACACAAAATTGGGTGGACATGCTAAATATACTCAAGGTAGGTCATTTAGACATGTTGCAATTGTTTCTAAAAAGGTAATCAAGGCACCAACTAGAAAGGCTTTAATTCAACCTTTGATTGTAAATGAAACAATCATTCAATACATGACCCATTTTTCACTCAACAATCAAGTTTCGTTTGTGTGTGTTTGTTCATAATGTGCAAAACATAGAGACTATATGTATCATTAGTGCAGTGCTATTTCTGAGTTTACGAAGGTCCTATGCAGAATTTAGTTTAAAGAAAAAAACGAGGCCTAACATAGAAAGAATAATTTTCTTAAAAGATAAAATGAGAAATAATCATTTTCAAAATGCCCCGGCTAATATTTTTCAATGCAACACTTTAAATCAAATACTTTAAGTCACTTTTATAGAATATTTATACGTATCGTATAAAAATTTTGAGGCACTCCAGGAATTTGGAGTCTCTATGCGACAACACACCTCACACACCTTTATATACGGCTCTGTATTAGTGTGACGCGTGTTTAAGTAAAACATATGCATTTTTTTTTTTAGGAAACTTACGAGACTGATAGAAGGTTCGCATTAGATGGGAAAATTGTGAAGTTAATTAGTTGATCACGATAAGGTTGTTGACCACACACTTATGTTAGTTGAGAAAAACCTTAAAATTGTTATACCATGTAACATTTCTGATGTGATGTCCTATGAAACTTTTAGAGCTAGCCACAATTTAATCTGCGTTGTCGTTAACTGTACACAATGAGTATGAATATATTACCAAGCCATGAATTAAATCATCTTAGGTCCACAAATCATGGCAATATATGTACGCACATTCTATATCTAGTTTTGTGATTTACACATGAAAACACGTACACAAAGCGCACATGGATTGAGTCTAAATGAATAGTACAGTAACACATCATATTACACGAAAAACAAATAAACAACTTCCTTTAAATCATAACGTGCGTTGATAAAGATAGAGATGAACATGGAGCATGGTCCAATTCAATTGGGTTTGGCCCGTTTTGTGACATAACGTCATAACCTAATGTTCGGTTTGGGACTTTGGATAATTAACTTTATGAAACCAACGTAGGCACGTAGCCCTACTGGCTACGTATAAAACTTTCGGACATGCATTGAATGTTTATATCTTAATAATAAACGACATATCTTTTGCATATAACTACTTGTAACCAATTACTTAATGTCCACTCAGTTTTGTAGCCTTTTAACTTTTAAATCATGTCATTATCATTTGGAGCTTTAGTCCAATGGTAAGGGTGTTTGGGCCCGAGTCAATAGACCCGGGGTCAAACCTCTTCCTTGGCACTAAAGGCCATTTGATGCCATCCCCCCACCGCAAATGCTCAGATTGACTGGTCAGCGAGGAGCCTCTTGTAGAAAATGGTCAGGGTTCATAGCCCACCTCCTGATAAGTACAATCACTGGGACAGGTGCTCATTGCCTGGGGCCGGGTCCTTGAGGGAGGGTCCGGTTGGCATCCTTAGGATGCATGGGACCAGGGTGATCCCACCGATCTTCACTTTTGTAGAACTTTTAAATCATGTCATTAAAGCTACAAATAGCAAAACCTTTATAACTAAGTAGATCGTGTCCAATAGCTTAAACTATAAAATTAGATAAATCCTAATAATATATAATCAGGACACATAATGTTTATGACATCGTTATATATATGTGATTTTTTTTGGGACAATTTATATATCCTTTGTGATAATATCATTTCATGAGAGAATGGCCCAGCATTATACGCCACCGCTGCCATGGGCGGATCTAGTGTAGAGCACGGGTATGCAAGTGCATACCCTAAAATTCGACGGGTAGTGTAAAAAACATAGGGTGCATACCTTTCAAGGACCCTTCGAGGACCATTCGAGCAAAAGTGCATACCCTATTTTGAAATCCTAGTTCCGCCACTGTCCGCTGCATGTCTACGTGTGCGTATCAAGTTTGATTGATGCATTTTATTGGTCTAACTTAATAATATGGTCTTGCTGCAAGCGGGTTCACAAACTCCATCATTGATCAATGGGAAGACACATGTGCATATCAATGCATGTCACGTGTATCTAAACGTTATATATCACAAATTTGTAATCCACGAATGTTAAGAAACCGAAACAAATTATTCATACCAGAAAATCGAACAAACTCTTTTGACTTATGGAATAATCAATTTCTTTTCTCGGATTGGTAAAACTAACGAGCCATACCTTTGATTATATGATTCATAACCTTAATTGCAACAAATAATTTACAAAGATAAGTCAAAATGGATTTATTATGGGTCCTCCCCGAGTATATTACCAGATCCAAAAGCCTGTCTAATGAACGGGCTAGCTTCGTGACTTTTTTTATTGAACAAAAGGATATTTATATAATGATAATTTATAATTTTAAACAATCAACCTAATGAACGACATTTTTTTCTAAAATTTTAATTTAAAAGTACCGAATGCGAACAAATAACCTTACAACTACTAATCATGCTTACAATCATAGATACTACCGTTATTTTGATTTTTACCTTCGATCCCTGATCTATTTGTTAGTCCTTGTGATATCTCCTTGGACATTCTGAAAATCTACATGGTGATGCGTGCATGATGCACTATATGTTCGTATCTTTCTTTTGGTAAATCCTCGGTAAGCTTTCTAACGTTATTTGATTTTGCCTTACTCACCCTTCCATCCCTGTGCAGTCGGGTGGTGTTTAACCACGAGTATAAGAGCAATTCTATTCATTTTGATCGATTAAGGTATTCCAAGTTGACAAGTCTCTCCTTGGAGAGTCAACCACGATTTGATTCTGATATGAGTTTGATTGTTTAAGCATTCGAGATGCTGGCAATTGTTCTGCTATACCTCACCTTTGGTGTTTTGATTTATTTTGAAAATCCTTTACGATGATTCCCGATCATTAAACTTTTGTTATCATTTTTGCTCTGGAGACTCGTACATTACTTTTGCGGTCATGAAATCCCTTTGCACCTATTTTGTCCACCAAGAGATGAACATTTTATTGTGAATTATGTTTCGGCACCTTGAAATTTCGGATATGATTCTTGTAGAACCACCAAGTTCTTATTTTTCCACCGGAGGATGGAGTTATGTAGAACCTGAAGATGATAGACAACGATAACCACACTGAAGAGTTGACGACGTTCCTCGCAAGACGGAAGAGTAGACGACCAGAACGTAGGTACCAACGGCGAACCTGGAGCTGATGAAGAACATACAGTCTCACTTCCCTATTTATCTTGGTTGTACTAAGATGAATTGAGAGTGGAAGCAGACTGGATGACGGGGAGATTGAAGATCATTCCAAGAAGAAGCTGCAGAAGGCTTGAGGAAACCAAACTCAAGTTAACAATTCCATTTCACCCTCAGACTGGAAGATGGACGAAGACTGACTACTTGGACATAAGAAGATTTTGATGGGACAATTTCTTGAAACGAACCGTGTGATGAAAGAATTGAAGCCTTAGCGAATTGTTGCTCTTTGATGATGATTGTTTGATTTTGTTACGTCTTTTCGAGTTTCGTTAGTTTTGACGACATTGTCTTGTATTGAACTTTGAATAGGACTAACCCAGGAGTTAGTTGGACCGCTAGGTGGATTGTAGATTGTGTCACTGATTGAGACAGAGTATGATCATCATGGGGGCATATTTATATGATGCAAGTATTATGACGCCTGGCCAACGTGATAATACTTACATCATATAAAGTGCACTTGTTGTGTTCATAGGATTTCTCGAGAAGTACCTTAGTAGAGACTTAGATTTCTGTTTTTCCTTTGCGACGATCTGCGAATAGCGAGACTTTAGGATTCTTTCGATCTGTACGTTTGATCTGCCTTATCGTGTTATGTTTTGATATGTTTGGATACTCGTCACGCGATTGTTTGACTTCGATATTTTGATAAAAGTTCTAAGTTCCGTTGGAGAACTTCCTGCCATTTGATGTTATCGATCAACATATTTTCTATCTATATGGATTTGATTCATTACTATGTAGAGCTACACCTATGCTTTGCTATGTATACACCTCTCATATTCGATAATCCGTTTCATGATAATCTGTTATAAGTTAAAATATGAAGCTTTGGATTCTGAGAATTAATGTCTGTCAGTTTTTGAGAATAACTTTGAAAGGTTGTATTGAAGACGAGACTATTTGAGAATCTGAAGAGTAAACGTATTT
The DNA here is from genome assembly GCA_014162995.1 of Artemisia annua. Lineage (NCBI taxonomy): Eukaryota > Viridiplantae > Streptophyta > Magnoliopsida > Asterales > Asteraceae > Artemisia > Artemisia annua. The sequence goes on along the minus strand of LBNU01010963.1, from coordinate 30,957 downwards.
ATCATCCTTATGTTTCTGCAATTCAATACGTTCTCATCTAAATTGTCTATTTAAATGACATGAACGATATATCCGTCAAATCCTACGTATACGATTATCATCTGTTACGTGTGGTATATTATTCTTTTGATTTAGATTTTGTACGATATGTCTTTTTGAGGAAACCGAAGCTATTTTAATCGACAAGATAGAATCATGAGAAACAATTCATCCACAGTTTCATTCACAGTCTGTTGTGTTTCCGTTTCGTTTCCTACCAATTTCGCGGACGAAATTTTTTTTTTACAGGGGAAGTGTTGTAAAACCCTAAAATCTAAACTTGTGAATTTCCTATTTTTCCCCTCTAATCTTGAATCTATAAGAATATTATGAAATCAAAAACCTAAGATTACTAAACCTTGCAATATAACCTAAATGACTAAATACTTAACTTTAAAGATACAAAACTAACATGAAATTAATCACACGTTTTTTTTTTTATCTTCTTTTGGGCCGAATTTTCCTTTGTCACAACATTGTTTTAACTTGGGCCTTTACATTGAAAGATAACTAAAGTATGAGGTCCATTTGCACTTCCTGGGAAAGATAGAAACAACCTAGTCAATGTAATCCCCTACATCACGGAAATTGATATCTACCTCCCATAATATCACACGCTCCTTTCCATCTTCTCCTCTCATAACATACGATTCATTCTTCAAGAATTAAACACGCACATAAACCCTAAAAATAATACTTTGAAGGCTATCTCCTTTCTCTTTTCTTTTACACGAATCAAAAGATATTTCCAAGGAGGTTTAAAGAAGTGGTATTTGATCGGTGGTACGCTGGTTCGAAAGGGTTTTGGAATTTCTTTGTCTCGGTTTGGTTTTGGAGTCTTGTTTCTTAGTTTTCTTCCAACCGATTATAACCAAGAGGTAAACGCATCATCCTAGTCCTATCTCCTTCGTTTTAATCTTTTTCATACGCTCAGTTTACATGGTTTTGATGGCTTTTGAATCGGCATTAATAGATACAAGATATACGTATGAAAGTCTCACATGAGATCATAACTTGTACACATAAAATAATGTGGTTAAACCTTTTGTAATCGACCTTAATTGTTGTGTTTTTTTTTTTAACGCATGGTAATTTACAAACTAACCTAAAGATTAGAACCTAAAAACCTGGTTTGAATAGTGACTTTTAAATCTGCCTAAAACATGTATAAATGTGAACCGTACATATGTGTGTTGACCTGGTGTTGCAAACGTCTTTTTTTTTAAAACTATAAAAGGGTTGCGAGCTGCTGCTGTTTGAATGGGTTTAGGAGTTAAACTAATAATGTTTTTAAAAGGGTTTGTGGTGTAAAGGGGTTCAACAAGATGCTATTGTGTTGTTGGTTCGAAATTGGTCAGGTCGCAAGTATTTAAAAGGGTGTGTTTCGGAGTTATTTTTTTTGAGTCGCAAGGGGCAGGGTAAACATGTATGATTGTCGCAACATAGTACTAGGTTAAGGGTATTGCGAGTAGGGTGTTGATCTCGCGAGGGTTCGTTGTTTAAAATATGGTCTCGTGATACCTTGTTTGTCTCGCTAAGGGTTTCGTCTCGTCTTAGTCATGGGTAAGCTGCGCTAGTTGGGTTGTCAAATGGTATGGTCGTGCATGGATTGTGGAGTAGTCTAAAGAGTCGTTAAACACACTTGCAAACTGTTTTGAAAAAGGATATAAGGTTAGAAGCTGCATGGTTGTGTCATATTGTGGTGTATTAAGAGCAAACCCATGTATGTTTCAGTTTGGTTTGAATACGAGTAAGTATGCATGCATGGTATCTGTTAAATTGTGAAAACCATATATGTTGACATAAGGTTGGGGTCATGCATGTTTTTGCATAAATAAACCAGGTGGGGCATGTGTAAATAGAGTCCAATGAAGGATTTTAAAAGAGAATAATGAGTGTGTAAATTAAGTCTCTATGCATGCATGTACATGTACGCCTCATGAAACCAAAAATATGTAAACTTGTATGTGTCGTACCTTGTTGATTTATTTTATTCGTAAAAGATGAACGGTGTGGGTCGTCACATGAATCGGGTATGAATCATGGGTGCATGTGTGTCGTATACAATTTAGTCTTACATGATTTAATAAAATCTTGAGTCGTCACGACATAAATATTTAATATCGTGGGTACATTAATAAGTTATATAAAATTATTACGACGGGGTTCAAAAATTGCTATATTTACATAAATTTATAAAATAAACTTTAAAATAATTGACCTTTTAATATTAAATTTTGATGTTTTACAATTGTGACCCTAAACTTTATTACATCGACATATTTAACCATAAATTATTATATTGGTCACTTTAACCTTAAATATTATTAATATTAATTGTCCATTATCATCTTAAAGTATTGAATTACTATTTCGGGAAACTTACTAAATATGACTAAGTTATTATTTTTGGAAAGCTGCTATAAATGAAAAGTTACTAAAAATGGAAAGCCGACTAAAATGAGTGATCTGATTTAAAATAAGTTATTAATAAGATCATCATGAATTCGTGTAGACTCGCTGAAGAAGGAGTTGCTTCCAATCTTTATGTTTTCGGTTATGTTTGCACTTGCGGTCTAAGGTACAGATATTCCGTACTCTTTCAGTAAGAGTACAACAACTTCACTCTTTTGACTCTCTCTCTCTCTCTCTCTCTCTCTTTATTATTGATTGATTGATCCTTTTGATATTGATCCGACTCTTTGCTATTGATCATTTACTATTGACCCTTTGGTATTGATCCTTTGCTATCGACCATTTGGTATGGATCCTTTGCTATTGGCCCTTTTGACATTGATCCTTAATATTGATCCTTGATATTGAAACGTGAATATTGACCATTTGATATGGGACCCTTATGATCCGTTCGATAACCTTTTATAACCACACCCTTTGAACCTTGTGAGACTTTGGGTACTCTTTCGGGATAATGTAACGGAAAGTAAAACTCTTGTGAGACCTTGAATATTCTTTTGGATATTATAATGGGAAGTAAAATTTCTTTTCTAAATTACGATATGAAAACATTTAAAGGGGAAACTATTTTATAACGACACTTTTCATATGATTTAAGACCACTTATCTACGGGATTGTTATAAATTCATAAAGACACTTTTGAAGAACATCTTATGCAAACCTTTATAAAGACCGTTTTATAAATGTCATCCTTTGGAAAATCTCTTTTAAATGAACCATTTTATAAACTCTTAAATGGGATTGTACTACGAACCTTTTTATAAGTGATGTGAACCTACTAAATTGAACTTTTGTTTTAAACTCTCATTATGACCCTTTTGATCATGAACTATGGGACGTTGGGACTCGGATTAATGAACCCTATGGATTGGAACCTTGGCTTTGACCTCTCACTTTTTGACCCTTTAATATTAACTCTTGATGACCCTTTGATCTTGACACTTGATCTTGAACCTTTGATACTGAACCTTTGATATTTGAACCTTTGACCATTGAACCTTTGATTGTGAATTGACACTTAAACCTTTGATATTGAACCTTGGCTACATTACCCTTCAGTATTTACCCAGGTATTATGTGTTACTTGTTGTGGAGTAGCCACAACCATAGCATTGATGCACCAATGTTATGTACTCTAGCGTAGTTGGAGAGATGTACTACGCCGTCCCTGATTATTGTTATCGACTGCTGCTATGATTATTATTATTATTATTGTTATTGGCCAGCAGGGGCGTATGGATGCATCCTAGTTTTGTGTGATATGTGTGTGGGCTTTTGCCATTATGATGATATGGACTGGATATACTACATGTGTGTGGTGATTGGGCATGCGTGCATGCGGTCCCTTCACATTTGGGAGCTGATCACTCCATTGGGCTACTATATGTGTGTGGATATTGTGTGTGGCCTGGGGGTTAAATACTGAATCCTTTGACATTAACTTTGATGATTTTGACACTTATTCTTGATGACCTTTTGGTACTTAACTTGATAACTCTTCGTACTCAACTTTGATAATCTTTCTATACTTGACTTGAAAATCTTTTGACATACCTTGACACCACTTGTAAAACTCTCTTGTACTTTCTCGATTATGGTATTATCTTGTTGTGCTTGTTTACTTTCATATCTGTTCACTGAGCTTTTAAGCTCAGCCGCATTTCTTTTCTCATGCGGCAGGTTTAGTAGGAAGCTGGGTTATGGACGAAGGCTTTGCTTTTGGGCTTAGAAGACTTCACCTTGTAGCATTGGACTGGACTTAGAAGTGACTAGATATTATGAGATTGGGCTTAGTCTGAGTTGGGCTTTGTTTTGTATTTTAGCCTTTGTTTTTATTTTAGTTTTGTTGTAACCTTGTATCCTTTGCTTATTGTATGAATCTCTGTTTCACTTGTGTTCTGATTTGACTCCATTATGAACACTTTAGCCCTTCTCGGGTTGGGGTGTTACAGATACAGTTAGTGCAAATATTAAAATATTTAAACTAAATGGTCTCTTAATCTCTTATATTTTAATAATAGCAAATATGTAACTCGTAATATATAGAAAAATGTATAAGTTAGTCGTAACCAAAAATCCTCAAAACAGATATTTCTCTACACCCTTCGACATCTCGAGACCTCTCATGCGAGAGGGGGAATAACATAGTCACAACCTTTGGAACGTTTGTTTCCAAGGATTGGAACTTTTGTATGATTAATATAAATACCCCATCACTACTTACTTTTGAGGTTTGTGCACTACTTAAGAAGTTTCTACCTTCTCAACTCTCTCTCTCTATTTCTCCTCTAGATTATGAAGTATATGATAGATTAAGAGTTACTAGTGTTAGTTTTTTACATTAATATCATCGTTAGTACATGTTTTAATTTAATTTTTTCTAGAAGTTTTTATTTGTCTTAAAAGGTTTGGTTTGATCATATCGTGTGCGTAGATTGCAAAAATGTTTGTTGTTAAAGCTTCTAAGGGATTGGTTATAAGTTTTTAAGGGATTAAAAGTGTATTTTCACGGTTGAAATTCAAAATTCAAGCTTAAAAACGTGTGTTTTTAAGCCTACTATAAACACAAGCAAAAACATAAACCAAAACCATAACCAATACCATCAACGAAACAATAATTACTTTCCCAAATATGTGAGGCCAATCAATACGAAACATCTCATTGTCGTGAAAATGAGCACTGGCCCGTAACTTTTTGACTTTTTTTCTTATATATTTGGCCTCAACTGATTTTATTGTACGAATAAAGCATTCCAACTTTTTGTCTGTTTTATTTGAGATAGATTTTACACTAGCTACTCGCATGATTAATTGATGACAAAATAGGATTTGACAGAGAAAAAAAAAAAAAAAAAAAAAAAAAAAAAAAAAAAAAAAAAAAAAAAAAAAAAAAACAAAAAACAAAAAACAAAAAACAAAAAAAAACAAAAACGCACACTAATTTTATTATGTCATCGACCGGTTACCTCACATTATTTATCAAATAATTTCAAGTTGACATAACCTTCGCAAAGTGTTTCTGTCAGTCATGAAAAACAGTTGTTGTATTTTGGATATTTGTAGCAATGTAAGTGCGTATGGGTATTACGCGGAACTTTTTATATCAATGAAAAACACATGGCAAAACTGAAAACCGATCAATTGGCAGTTCATATCGACCGGTCATAGAGGCAACATGTAAGAGGTAATCTGATCGTGCCACACTTACATGAAATGAGCATGAGATTTGTGACTAGACCTCCATAGTAACATGTTTTCTACTATTAGACGTGGGCTTGTTTACTTTCTATTTAGTGGTGAAAAAAAATGTGGGCGCAAATTCTTAGGGTGCATTTAGTTGAGGGAAAACACCCTTGTTTTCCACAAAATGTTTTGTGGAAAATAAGGAAAGCAGATATCGCGTTCAAATTAGTGTTTTCCAATAAAATTCTCTACAAAACACAAAATTCCTATTTCCAAGTTCAATACACAAAACTAGAAAACATTTTTTTTTGTTTTCTCCTATTTCCCTTTAAAATACCCCCACAATATGTTTTCGTCCATTTTTATATTCGGTTTTTATCCGTTTTTATCTGTTTTTCTCCGTTTTCGTCCGATTTTTACGTTTTCGTCCAATTTTTTACGTTTTCTTCCGATTTTTACGTTTTCGTCTGTTTTTTTTACGTTTTCATCCGTTTTTTTTACGTTTTCGTCCGATTTTTTTACGTTTTCGTCAGATTTCTTACGTTTTCGTCAGCTTTCTTACGTTTTCGTCCGATTTTTTTACGTTTTCGTCGATTTTTTACGTTTTTCTGTTTTTTACGTTTTCGTCAGATTTTTTACGTTTTCATTCGTTTTTTACGTTTTTGTCAGATTTTTTACGTTTTCGTCTGTTTTTTTACGTTTTCATTTGATTTCTTATGTTTTCGTCTGTTTTTTTACGTTTTCATCAGCTTTTTTACGTTTTCGTCAGATTTTTTATGTTTTCGTCTGCTTTTTTACGTTTTCGTCAGATTTTTACGTTTTCGTCCATTTTTTTACGTTTTCATCTGATTTCTTACGTTTTCGTCAAATTTCTTACGTTTTCGTCTGATTTCTTATGTTTTCGTCAGATTTTTTACGTTTTCGTCCATTTTTTTACTTTTTCATCTGATTTCTTACGTTTTCGTCTGTTTTTTTTACGTTTTCGTCCGTTTTTTACGTTTTCGACAGATTTTTTACGTTTTTGTCCGATTTTTTACATTTTCGTCATATTTTTTACGTTTTCGTCCACTTTTTTACGTTTTCGTCAGATTTTATACGTTTTCATCCGCTTTTTTACATTTTCGTCAGATTTTTTTACGTTTTCGTCTGTTTTTTTACGTTTTCGTCCACTTTTTTACGTTTGCGACCATATTTTTTAGGTTTTGGTCAGATTTTTTTACGTTTTCATATGTTTATTTACGTTTTCGTCTGATTTTTTGCGTNTTTTCGTCCATTTTTTTTACTTTTTCGTCAGTTTTTTTACGTTTTCGTCTGTTTTTTTACGTTTTCGTCTGTTTTATTACGTTTTCTTCTGATTTTTTACTTTTTTTTCCAGATTTCTTATGTTTTCGTCAGATTTCTTACATTTTCGTCCATTTTTTAAGTTTTCGTCTGTTTATTACGTTTTCATCTGCTTTTTTACGTTTTCGTTAGATTTCTTACATTTTCGCCAGTTTTTTTTTAAGTTTTCGTCCGTTTTTTTACGTTTTCATCAGATTTATTACGTTTTCGTCTGTTTTTTTTACATTTTTGTCAAATTTTTTTTATGTTTTCGTCCGTTTTTTTTTACGTTTTCGTCAGGCAAAACCTAAAAAACGTAAATAATGCATGAAAACGTAAAAATCAGACGAAAACGAACGAAACGTAAAAAATACAAGAAAACATAAAAAACCGAAAGAAAACGTAAAAATTGTATGAAGTCATAAAAAAACGGACAAAAACGTAAAAATCGGAAGAAAACGTAAAAAATCGGACGAAACGTAAACAAAACAGACGAAAACGTAAAAAAACGGACGAAAACGTAAAAAACAGACGAAAAGTTAAAAAATCAGACGAAAACGTAAAAAAAACAGACGAAAACGTAAAAAAATGAACGAAAACGTAAAAAAATAGACGAAGAAGTAAAAAAAAAGACGAAAACGTAAAAAATCGGATGAGAACGTAAAAAAAACTGTCGAAAACGTAAAAAATCTGATGAAAACGTAAAAAACGGACGAAAACATAAAAAAATCGGACGAAAATGTAAAAAAACAGACGAAAACATAAAAAAAACATACGAAAATGTAAAAAACTTGACGAAAACGTAAAAAGACGGACGAAAACGTTAAAAATCCGACGAAAACGTAAAAAATCTGACGGAAACTTAAAAAACTGACGAAAACGTAAATTAAGAACGAAAACATAAAAAGCGGACAAAAACGTAAAAATCGGACGAAAACGTAAAAAAACGGACGAAAATTTAAAAAGCAGACGAAAACGTTATTTGATGTTATATTTTACTTTTTTGATTCTTTATTTTCTCGTATTAGATTTTTTTTAGTTATTTTATAATTTAGTTGGTTAGTTTATAATATTTGTTTTTGTGTTTTGAAGATGTTTTTATAATATTACTAAGGTGAATAAAGAATTGAGATAGATTACGACAACACTTAAACATGTTTTCTAGTTTTGCAAAATGGAAAACACAAACACATGTTTCTCAAACTAAACGCGTTTTCTAAATTTTTCATTGTTTTGTGGAAATAAAACTCCCCTCCCTTTTCCTACAAAACAAGAAATAGGAAATGAAAGAAAATGTTTTCCAACTAAACGCCACCTTAGTATCTATTAACAGGAAGACATACCAAAGCTAAAATCTCTCAATTAAGAGGCAAATTAAGTGATTTGCTTCAAACCACTTAATTTAGTAAACACCCTACCATCAGGAGAACACTGCGTTTGCGGTATGAAGTCGGCTCTTTTGAATAACTCAAGTGACTATGCTTATACGTTCAATTTGAAGAAACAAATTATATAAGTACATGATCTACTCTTAAATATTACTCCATTCGTTTTAAAATTATTGTCCCACAATAAAAAAAAGCACACAGTTTAAGAAAAGAGATAATTACTAAAATGGCCAATTTGCTCAATCGTTGGGCATTTTTGACCTTAGAAAAAAAAATTCCGCTTTTGACCAGTTTCCCAACGCAACTTTTAAGGGGGGACACGTGTCGATTTTTTGGGGCGACATATGGCCATTTTTTAGGCAACTTTGTCAAATTTTGGGCAACCTTTGACACTTGGCGTCCCATGGGAAAGTTGCGTTGGGCAACTGGTCAAAAGCGTATTTTTTTTTCTTTCTAAAGTCAAAAATGCCCAACTATTGGGAACTTGACAATTTTAGTAATTATCCTTTAAGAAAATCATATTTATTGCTGCTTTGTCTCTTATACTTTTTTTGCAGAATGACAGTTTTACCCTAACTAATTAATTAATGTCTTATTTAAAATTTGTAATATTAATTTCAATCAATGGTAAACTCGATCGAACCAGATAACTGGAATAGTGGAATGTATGGATACAAGCACTTCGAAGAAGGAAAGTAATGTAGACACAACCTGAGTATAATCACGATTTTGATCGAGGAGTGTGTGTGATTGTAAATTATGTGAAGAAACGTCAAAGAGAGCTAAAAGCAAACTTTTTTGGGCATCGATAGAAATATAGTGGGCATATCGTCGGGTATAAAGCAATATGAACTTCAAGTGCCGTTCAAATATATATATATATATATATATATATATATATATATATATATATATATATATATTCCTATAGTTTTTACAATCAATCGAACTAACCCCAACAAAATCATAGTCCCCATAAATCTGCCTAAGTAAATGGAAACCCTTCACTAAACCAAGATTCACTTGCGATGCTTGATATAGAAAAACTTGCTGAATATAAGAAACATCACGAGACGAAACCAGAAAAACGCTATCTTCCTGACTCACTAAGCTATGGTTATGACCCTCAATGAATTCATAACACCAATATCCTCCTCCTTCAACATACCTCACACGTAAAAGAGCCTTACAATCAGTACGCTTAGACGGATGTTTCCTATCTTTAGACTTTGGTCCAACTTTCTTTGGGGCAGGATTTGTACCTTCGTTGCTACAAACAAAATATTTCAAATCCAGATTATTGTCCTTATTCTTTTTAGATTTATATACTGTTGACCTAAACGAATCTCAAAACCAGCTCTTTTTGCATAATCTTTGTAATACTTATAACTTTATAAGCCTGCTCCAGAGAACGATACATCATACCTGTTAGCATTAAAGAAATATAAAAAGAAGTGATGGTCATTCTCGTATTTGTAACTTTGTAATGTGTCGTAGAATATGTAATAGAATAGTCAATGGGCTCGTGGATTGGGATAAGCTAATAGGTTAGTAGTTTAAGTAATGTTAGCCTTTATATTTAATGTAATAGACAAGCCCAATCCAATCCATACTAAGCCCATAGAAAGCCCATGTGGCTTATGTGATAGAAGTATAAATACATCTAAATGTCCTCATTTGGAGGTGTGCCTTGAGAATGTATTGTGTGTGTTTTCTAGTGTGAGAAATATATTGCAAGTTCCATTTACTCTCTCTCTCTCTCTACACCATCATCTCTTTTGTGTCACCAAGCTTATAAGTGTGTGATATTTGATCGTTGCGATCTAGCAAGCAAGCTTGTAAACCACGGATCGTTGTCCCAACGAGGGTTGAATTGATCTTGTCACTCGAGTCGTGAGTTATGTGAGATGAATAAGTTTGAAAGATGAGGTTTGATTTTAGTTTATATTACGAAGACTTGTTTGAAACTTAAATGAAATAAAGAACGAGATTAAAAGAAATAAGTTGAACAAGAAAAGAAAACATAAGACTAGATTAAACGAAAGAGAAATGAAATTAAATCTACAAAATATAAAAGAAAGTAAAAAGTAAAATGTTTTTGGTGTTTTGTTTTTAGTTAACGAAAAGAAAAATTAAACTAAATAAATGATAAAACATAAAACGTAATAAAACTTAAACTAACGTGAAAAGAAGTTAAACTAAGTAAAATAAACTAAAAAGGTTTTAAGAAATTTTAACGGAGTTTCGTTTAGAAATAAAAGAGATAAAACCTCACTCGATTAACGATGAGGTGAGTAAAAGCCAAGCTCGGCCTATAAGATAAATGAGACTCGAACTCAAAATGAATTAAGCTTGACACTAAAAGACTTATACTAGCAAAACTATTAAGTGATACTCGCTATCTATTGATCCAAACTCGCTAGACTATTACAAAGACCATACTCGCTACAATTACTAAACCATACTCGCTAACCTACTCATACTCGCAATAAAAACTAGTGAAACTCGCAAAGTGTTCTAGTGAAACTCGCAAGATATTTTAGCCAAGTCAAACTCGCTAAGATGTAGCATACTCGCTATTAAAACTGTTTGATACTCGCAAGACTTTTAAGAAAACACGATACTCGCTAGACTAACTAACTCATACTCGCTAGGAATTTTATTTCATACTCGCTAACTACTCAAAAAAATCTCATACTCGCAATATTAATGTCCAACTCGCTAAACCCTAGGTGAGAAAATTGAAACTCGCTATTCTAGGGCTCCAAACATGCAAAACCCATTTTATACGACCTGGACTTTTTTGTAACGAAAATCTAATGAATAAGATCAATGAAACTTGTGAAAAACTCGTTTACGACTCTAAATAAGCTATTAAAAAGCCACGACACCAAACAAACACTAACCCATTAATTCATAAATCATTCGAATACAAGTTACATGCAAAGGTGGTGGAAATTATTATAAAAGCTTTTTGTAGATTATTAAGACAAGAAAATAAGCTCAAAAGATTAAAAGATGTAAAAGAAAGATTGAGATGAAAAAACAAAATAAGCTAGGAAAGGTTTTTAAGACATGAAATAAAAAACTTGCATAGAAAGAAAACTTACACTAAGACAAAATTAAACTAAGGCTAACCAACACAAAATGAAGCTAGGGGATCCTATTTAAAGGAGCAAAGGAGGCTTCCTTGTTTACATCGTGTACACTTTGCCCCCTAGACTTTTTGCGTTCATGAAAACTACACATAAACTTCTATTACAAAGCTACTAAACTTTCTAAGAATTAAACTTAAGCCCTTGTAACTTGAGGTAGCGTGTTGACGTGCTTTCCAACGGTCTTTGAAGACTTAAAAGTGATCACTTGCTCGAATTTGTGAAGCTTATCTTGATAATTAACTTTGAGCTTCGATTAAACGTCTCTTTTATTTTCTTGAGCCTTTAAGGAATGAATTCGTCGTCACGGGCTTTTCTTAAGTAAATTTCATCTCTGGCTTAACTTTAAGACTCTTTTCCACATCTCGTGCTCGTTCTAGGCTTTTTGGTTGATTTCTATGTTGTTTTTGCAATATCCTTACCTGCACAGTCACAAACACAAAAACACGATATCTTTGGCGTTTAACGTTAGTTTTTGGTCTTATAGAGCGTGAAAATGGTGAATAAAAGGTATGTGAATAAGCACATACCAAAATCCCCCACACTAAGGTATTGCGTGTCCTCACGCAATGTAATCACATCACGCTTTAAAGATAAATAATTTCACACCTCTCTTTACTAACTTTGAAAAGTAGCAAAACGTTCAAGAGGGATACGAAATCATTTATTCCCTAAAACGCCCCGGTTTTCCATTTTAGCTATGTACATCATATATTACACTACTTTAGCTTATGACGGTGTGCTTGACTTTCATTATCTTTCAATAACGATTAAGGGTCATAGAGCAAGAACACGATTCATAGAAAAGTGACCGATTGGATAAAATTCATCGTCCCTGATTTTTCACAAGCCCCCAAACTAAGCGTGAAAACGGATCATTGTTTAATAACAAATTAGATGCTAACGCTACCCATGGAAGTTACTCGTGTACCGCTTGCTCCCATTTTCCTATTTTTGTATCTCATTATTTTATTTTTGTGAGAGAAATGAATTTCTTCATAAGCATCTCGTTTCAAAGTTTTTAGTCCAATAAAGATACCAAATTCATACGCAAAGTAGTTATCGATCTTCTCTTAAGAAGGTTTGCAAGAGAAATGTGGTCCACATCAAGGATATTGGATACATACAAAGACTTTGGAATACATCAAAATAGACATAAGTTGGAGAGTACCTTCACGTGCACCTCATGCGCCCGATCTAGGATCATTCGCATGCACCTCACGTGCTACCAACTTTAGTCTTAACACTTAAACTCATAATCCATAAATCTTCAACATACATCCTTATTATTTTATTTTATTTTATTTATTCTTTTTTAATTTTTTTTATTTATTTTTATTATTTTTTTTAGGCTTGCCTTAGTAACTTCTCAACTCCGAACCTTCACGGTTTCAATCCAAGACCTACCGCCAACTGCTAGGGTTGGAATCTAGGATCCAAGGCTCGATCTCAATCCGAAGTGTTAAAGCACCTTAGCTCATACATAACAACGGGCTTTAGGGTAGCTCCGAAACCACATGCGTACTACGCTTATTCAACGATATACAATACATCTCAACTAGCGTGTATCCATGATGTGTACCCAATTTCTCAAGCAAAGATTCTCTCAAGAAGATAAAGAACTACTCATCGGCTAAACATAACATCTTTAATTATTTTGCACAGATATGGGGTGAAGCAATTTTGTGGGAACAAAAAGACATGAGTACCTTCGATGAGCCTTAAAGAGATCCAACTACTCTATGCTTAGCATCTAACTTCTAAAGAAACTCTATCATTTCTCGTTCTCCGCAAATTTAAAATCTCAAATAATGAGATCCGCGAATGCTTAGCCATAATCATTTTTAAAGACTATATTGGTTAAGGGAGACAAGCTAGGGCTCAACACGC
>LBNU01010962.1:6223-16966 GCA_014162995.1 Artemisia annua | reverse complement strand
ACGCCTTGGAGTAAGGAACAAGTAACCCTTATCGGTTACATGCCTATAAATAGAGGGGACCCTAACCCTCGCAAAGGTACGATTCAATACGCATCCCAACTCCTAAACCCTAAAAACCACGATTACTTACTCTCACGCCGGAGGATAATCAGGGGAAACAATCCCTCGATAAGCCTAACGGTGTTTCTTGTTTCTCTTAGTGCGCAGGTTCCCAAGCATTAAACATCCGAATTGGTACTCAAGCCAAGCCTTGCCAACTTTTGTATCAACATAATCACTTGCCCAAACTATAATATTCGAATGCTTAAGAAATAAATGAATCTCATACTTTTTTTTCATAAACAACACAAAGATTGTCTCAGTTTTAAAAGTCATTATTGGGCTTGAACAATAACCTGAAAAGTTAAAACTCACGAATTTCAAAACAAATCTTGACCGAAACAAAACTTAAACATCATCGATTCAAACATGTGTTCATAAATCACCTCAAACTTCATTCACAATATCATTGCCGTCAACTATTACGTATTACAATATCATTGCCCTCAAACTTCATTCACAATAACACTCAAAGCAATGTTTTCTTATTGAGTGTTAAATAATCTGTTACATCATGATTACACAAGAAACAAAATACTAATCCAACATTTTAGATCTATAAAAAAGATATGGATCTATAGAAAAAAAAAACATTTATAACTTGTTAACTACCACCACCATCACCATCGTCACACACCCATCACCGTCGTCACACACCATTCACCGACAACAAAGGATAAATGGCAGCATCGAGGTACTGCCGGCATCGAGGCGACGGCGGCAGAAGGCTTTATGTGTGGCGGTTTGTTTTGTATGAGTTGAAATAGAGAGAATTTTGAGTGTGTGGTTGTGAAGTGTGTGTGCTTTTTAACGTGTGTATTTTTTATTTATGTGTGTATAAAAGACAGCTGTGTATTGTTCACTGATTGACGAGTTTCCTTATATTGTTTAGTGATTGAACTGTTGCCATACATACACGCCAGTTTTGACATTCCGCCCCATTTATTGACATTTGCAATTTCGGTTTGACACATTGATTTCCATTCAAAGCTTTCCACCAATATAAATTGTTGCCATTTTCACAAGGTAACGATTTACACATCAATATGCTTTCCATCAATATAAATTGTTGCCATTTTCACAAGGCAACGATTTACACATCAACATAAATTGTTGCCATCAATATGAATTGTTTCCATCGATATGATTCAAAGCTTTCCAGTTCCGGTTCACATTAATTAACAAGGAAACACACTCGGTTCACATTAATTCACAAGGCAACACACAAGGGTAAAATCGGGATTAATCAAAAGTTAAGTTTTCCACAATTTCACTTTAACCATTTCTCCATTATATGTAGGAAAGATATTCATCTTCAAGAGATTTAATGTATTTTAAATCATTTTGCATTTCAGACATCAATGCTTTTTCAAAAGCATTAAATTTATCGTTAATATCAGTCACAGTTGGCTCGATGAATTTCTTTATCTGTTTCTTAACCTCTTTTAAGATATCCACTTGATAAGTGTTGGATCTTAAAAGTTCATCAGTTTGAAACTCTTGCTTCTTGCGAATGATATATAACGATGAATTTATTTGATTTCTGAGACAACAGAAAGTTTTTCTTGCTAAATCTCATATTTGCTAGAATCATATGTATTATCAGTTACCTGATCCACATGTTTTTGAACATTGGTAGGTTTTCTTGAAAGAACATTTTGTTTGTTAATCAAATTATAATCAGCACTAAAATAAGAGAAATTGGTTTTCTTTTCTTTAAACTTTAAACGTTTTTGAATCTCCTCTGTATCAACTTGAGGTGGGTTAAACATGTAATCTTTGAAGGTATTACGTCTCATGTAATCATGATTATACAAACTTGGTAATTGGCGTTTAGCCATATCTAGATAAGACGGTTTGGTGTAACCAAGACCCTAAGTCAAATCCATAAGGGGATCTGGTTTCGGGAGTAACATGTTCATAGTTTGAGTAGTCTAAAGATCAGTGTGAAGTTTAGTTTCAGCTTTAGTTAATCGTTTGATACAATTAGCTTTATCTTATTTGAGATTTATAACTTCGGTTTTCAAGATTCTTATTAGATTTTTCAATTTGTGAAATGTTTCTTTTGAACTGAAAAATTTCATTATGTAAATCTCGAATTTGCCTTTTGTTAGGTCACCATATTGTAAACACAAGTATAGATTTGATAGAAATGAGATGAGAAATAGAGTTTGGTTGATTAGATCAAATATGAAGAATAAAAGTGCAAGAGTTTCACTATATTATTGAAATAACCAACAAGAAATAAGATAACATGAGTATCCTATTTATAGGAGAGGAGCTAGGGCAACACTCCCTTTCTCCTTCCTTATTCTAGACGTTGGGCTTTAAGGCCCATTGGACGTGTGATGGACTTCACACGTTTACATTCATTAGATAAGTAACTTGGATAAATTTAGCAACCTATTACAAATGATGAAATAACCGAGACTTGACTAAAATGTAGAAAACTTAGGTTCTAACAATCTCCCCCTAAGGATCGGTTGTTGAAGAAGTGATGTTCAGTCCTGGTCATTTGAGGTTGCTTGACGTCTTCTTGTCCTTGGACTTTGGTTGTAGCATTCATAGCTTTGGACGTCTTCAAAAATGATTATGTAGAAATGATTCATCGTTCTTAGTTCTTAACAATCTCCCCCTGATGAAGTGGGTGTTCTTTGTTCTTTGTTGATGATGAGATAATGATTAATCTGATGTAGTAATCTGCCATTCGTCACATTCTTTGACTCCAGTGGATCTGCATCATTCCGACATGCTCATACACCTTTGACGGTTGAAACTTTCATAAGTGAGGTGCTCTCTTTACATATGTGAAGATTCTTTGTGTTGACGTAGAATCCTTCTTTAGACGGTGTTGCACTTAAGATCGTTTGTCTTTATCACTTTGTAGACTCTTTTGGCATGGAATCTACCTTTGGCATTCATGTTGCTTCGATCTTTCATGAGAGCTTTCTGAGATGTAATTATGAGCATGTGGAAGCCGGTGTTCATGATGGTCGTTGTACCTGAAATGAAACAGTTAGCAATAAAACATCCGGTACTTACAGGTTTGGAGTTAGAATTTGTCAGCAGCATAGTGTGAAGACTCCTTCTAATCCTTACCAAGGCGGTTCCTAATCAGATACCCNTCGGCGAAATGTCAAGACCGAAAATGATAGTCGAACACCGATATAGCTTTCCAACCTTCTGATCTGTTGTCGTCGATATAGCCTTTCTTCAATCGTATGGACAAAGTTTCTGATCATTCTCCGTCCATTAGCTTTCCATCTGGTTGCCTGACCCTCTTTCAGCCTTTTCTTCTCATCCTCCAACCTTTCAGCTAACCCATCACGAAATCTTTGAAGTGTGACATCACAAAACTTAGGAATCTCATCGAACCGCATGAAATGAATCTTGTTTTTGCTGTTGAGGTATGTGATTCCAAATGCCGGTTGTTGTACGAGAGTGTATTGTGACATCCCTGAGATTTCTAGAATCAGGAGTTGTGGTTTAGTGAGGTTGATGGTGTTCTGATAACTTTCAACTCCTAGCTGAAGATCTTCTACCCTTTCTTGAACAATTAATCGTCTGATGTGAAGTAGGAGAGATGCGATGAAGTTGTACTGTGTGTCTTGTTCAAAGTTGAGCAGCTTTCCTTGAACTTTCAGTAGATACATATCTTCAATGTCGTTCAAGTTCAAGTCTGGGAAGTCTGCTTCACAAAACTTGTACTTCTTCTCGTCTGTTCTCTTAACGATTATTTCTTTCATGAAGGCATAGTTGAACTTCTTCTCTACCAAGATCTCCATTACAGCAACAATACGCTGTGAGTACTTCACATTTTCACTTGACTTTAGATGAAGTCTGTGTGTATAGCCGAGCCTTCGTCTTTCAGGCCAATGTTGAATTCCCAGAAGAGCGTCTTTGTTGTATTCGACAACTGATTTGCAGTAGATTGGTGCGAGCTCTTCAATGTCTGGCAATTCATATCGGGCAGCTGGAATAGACAGTGTGAGTGAAGATGCATATCGCTCCTTGGAGGTCTCATGGGCAGTCTGGAGGTATCGAAAGTCATTATTGAAGAAGCGTCTGAATGGGATCTTTGGTTTTTCTAGAAAGCCAAGTAGTGGTAGAGGTTTTGTCCAGTCGGTGAAGTAGGTCTTCTTTGTTTCGGTATCGACATTAGATTCAGGGTTAAGCCAGTCGAACGAGCCAGATAGTGCACAGGCTATGTTCTCCATGTGGTAGTCTAATTCAACCTTGTTTCCTGATCTTTTCTTGAGGAAATCCATGGCTTCACGATTGATCCGTTTTAGCTCAGACTTTGTCAATCTTTCAACTTGAAGGCCCGACATAATACTCTGAGTCATCTGCAAAGTATTACCCGGTAGTGGTTCGTCAGCCTCAAGTGGTGGTTGTGCCTTGATCATAGTAGTCAGCCATTCAGAGTCACGAGCTTCGTCCACATTTAGCCAAGAGAATTGAGGAGTCTTTTTCTTCTGTTTCTTTGACTTAGATGACTTCTTCTTCTCTTTTAGAGACGATTGACCGGTTTGAAATGAAGGAATTTCTGATTCAGGTATCGCTGTTTCATTTCTTTCCTGAGTATCTAGCTGTTGAAGCTCGAAGGGTTCCTCTGATTGCGTTGGTGCTGACCTGGATGCTGGAGTTCTTTGTCTGGAAGGAGGAGCCTTAGAGGTCTTGCGGGGCTGGTGAGATGAAGATGGTTTGACTGACTTCCTTGATTTCTTGCTTTTCGGATCAGATTCAGGGTCATCATCTTGCCTGGGTCGTTTGTGTTGTCCAGCAGCCACTTTGCAAGATTCCTTTGAGGCAATAGCTTGAAGAGCCTCAAACATTGTTGCTTCATCAGGTGTCTTTTCCTCCTTGTTTCTGAGCTTGACAGCTAACAGTGTTTGTAGTTGTTCAGTAGATAGATCTTCCGGTGGTGGAGGATCCCTGTTAGTGCGAAGGTAAAATGGAGTTGACTCAAGCATTCTTTCAATGTTGTGCTTGATCCTGGTGTTCAACGTTGTGTGAATCGGCTCAATAAGTGAAGACACAGCCGGCTTGACAGTTGCAGCGAGATTTTCATTCAGATATTCAGTTGTGTAATTCCGGATCATCTCGTCCATGTCAGCTTATAGTAGCTTGTTAGCAAGCTCACTATTATCCTGGAGATCTTTGACTTGTGATGTCAAAGTCTTGACCTATTTGGAGAGCTTTCGAACTTGGTCCTTTAGATCTCCGGATGGCTGTTGTGTCTGTTTCCTCTTCTTCCTTGCCAGATCAAGAGCTTTCTTGATCCGCTGAGATGCTGTTGTTGATGCTTTGTCTCTCTTCTTCTTTTTGTTTGATTTGTCGTTGGATGTTTTCTTTGCAGGTGGTGGTGATGAATGATGTGATGATGAAGATGATGATGATTCATGCTCTGGTTCAGATGGAGGTGGTGAAGGATCCTTTGGAGGTGAAACTGATGGAATTGGAGGATTTTGTGACGATGAGTGTGGAGGAGTGTTGATGAGGTTATCAGTGTCAAAAGGTTCTTCGTCTTGATCGAGTCCACGAAGCAACCTTTCTATCTCCTCTTGAACTTTCTTCTTGAATGTGTCCTCTTTCTCTGTTTGAGCAATGAAATCGTCAGTGATGAGCTCAGTCTGTTCCTTCTCGTTTGTAGCTTCTTGCATAATAATGTTCCCTTCTGAATCACGTTGTTCGGTTTCTGTCTGGGGAACTGCAGTGCTACTAGAACCAACCTCTTGTTTTTGAAGATTTTGCGGTGTTTGGTGAGGTTGTTGGTGTAGAAGATTCAGACGAGCAGCTTCTCTGAATTCTTTATCATCCTTCTTCTTATCTCCCCTGGTGTCGACCACGATACTCTTGAGTTTTCGTTTGTCAACCAGTGGAATAGCAGGAGGTTCTTGATCACCTTCATCTTGAGCATCACTTGGTCCATTGATTGTCAGGCTTGTACCTTTTCTTTGTTCCTTTTCAGCAGTTTCCTTGCTTATTTGTATCGTTTGTTCAAGCCCTGGAAACTCTTCTTCTTCGTAAAGTTGTTCTTCCTTGTCATCTGGAGCTCTTGACCTTCTTTCAAAATCAGCTTCTTCATCTTATTCAGAGACAAAGTCTGATTCAGTCTCTGTTTCTGATGAAGTGGCAGATGGTTCATCCAGAGGAATCTGCTTCTGTGCAGCTTTCCTTTTTGGTCTGGTGGGTGTCATTTGAGCAGGCTTTGGTTGTTGGGAGGTTGTAGTACTGCTCGTGCTACCAGATTTGGCACCCCTTCTGCTTCGAGTACGAACAATAGAAGCTAGTTCATCTTCTTTTTCAGTGACACCAACTTTACCTTCCCTGAATGCTTTATCGTAGATTCTGTAGTTCTGAGTCTTTCTGATCTCATCATCCAGGAGGTAATCTGGAATTCTTATGCCTTTGTTCAGTGGAGTGAACCTGATGGACTTGACAAAGGAGATCTTTGGATCTTCATTCATTGCTTCTCTTGGTTCAGTTCTGTCTAGCATGCAATGATCAGTGTGAATGTGATGCAGCATGTCACTCATTATAGGTGCCGCAAAGTTGATCGGAGTCTTTGTCATCATTCCCCAAAATACTTGCATATGTTCTAGCCTCGGATGCTCATGACCACTTCTTCTTCCTGAAATTGATCTGACAATAAGCATGTAGAAGGTTCTCCATGGTTGAGGCAGAAATTTGACATTGAACTTTGACAGGAGTGTGAGTGATTCATTGTCAGGAATGTCATAACCGAGTTCAATGAAGTAGTCCAGGATTTCCAGTTCAGTCAGCATCGGATGATATTCATCATAAGTTGGTAGCATGAGAGCTGCACGAAGAGTGTCGTAGTCAATGTTGTATTCTTGACGTTCCAGCTTGACTGTGAAAGATCTGTCGTCCAAGTTGGCCTTAGCAGAATGCCAGAACTGATGGATGTAGAAAGTTGGTACTGATGCGGATTTTGTGAGCAGTGGTTTGCATGGATGAGCCAGAAGAATATTCTTGACAATCTTGCATGTGTCATCTGGTATGCTCAGTTTGTTGAAATCGATGCGAAGATTGTTCTGGTCAAACTTTACGTTGTAGTCGGGAGAGAGGAATTCACCAAGTGTGAGTAGTGGGAGGTTCTGTTGTTGTTGTGGGACTGATTCGTCTTGTTGAGCCATTTGTGTTCTGAAAGTGTCATGTCATGAAATCAAACATTCAGATGTGTTAGTCATTAGTCCGAGTTCACATTTGATATTCAACGACATATTTGATGCAATCATGGTCCAGTTAATTAATATGTGATAAATGATGGTATTATTACTTAACATGTAACTTAGATGATATTACATTTAATGCATACAAGTCATTTGTTAACATGTTAATTAACACAACACAATCACAATTTAACTAACGTTCTCACAATATACATATACATGAGAATTCATTCATGATACAAGTTTTCGAAATTTTACAAACATATGAATACTCAATAAGTATGATGTACATGATCTCGACAATATGACCAACAAAGTTCTCGAAGAACTGTCACTAACAAAGATTTCGAAAACTTTTGTGCAAAAGATCTCGATAACTTTCCATTGAAAAGATCTCGATAATTCACTGTTCACAAAAGTTCTCGATAAATTCATAGCAAAAGATTTCGAAAGCTTCTGTTCACATTTTCTCGATAATGTCTGAAAAGATCTTGAAATTATGTTTTCTCGAAAACTTTAATGAGATATTTCGAAATCTTCCAAGATTTTCTCGAAAGAGAAAAGATCTAGAAAATTTTGAAAGATCTCGAAAAAGGTTTTGAGAAAAGATTTCGAAAAATTTTCTCGAAAAATTTTCTCAAAAAATTCTTATACAAGAATTTTTCGAAATCTTTGAAGTCGTACGTTTTTGTGAGAATTTCTTGTATCTTTTGAATGAAACCTGTATATTGAATGATAAACAACAGTTAGAATCACAAATAGGCAACACATAAAAGATTTCGAAAGACAACGAGACATAAGATTTATCTAGATCATGTTTGATGAGAAACCATGATGTGAAAACACTCAATAACATCAATTAACACATATGAGAACACATCTTGACAGTTTAATTAGGCTTAAGAACATACAAACGAAAAGCCCTAATTTTGAACATGAACCCTAACTATCTAGAACATGCAATTGGATGTTTTGGTACAATTAACAGGCATAGACATGTAATAGATACCCAAACAAACAAATCCCACCAACAATATACACAAAAACATCACACATTCATAAAAACCCAAATCGACTTAAACCCTAGTTTTCGAAATCAATCCTAACGTGTAAACTGTTGTAATTAGGTAATAGGGACATGATTATATGACGTTTAAACACAAAAGTCTTATGATTTCTAACCCTAAAACACAATTATACGTAAGACTTGTGATTTTCAAAAACCCTAGTTCTACAATTCTAAATTGCACGAAATTTAGCCATCTAAAATCTAATTGTTTGAAAACCATATCTTAGAATAAGCTAACAAACGTGAATTCACTTACAATTTTGAGATCAAGAACGTGGATTGAGAGTTAGAATTTGAGCCGTTTGATATGTAAGGTTGTGTTTGTTTTTTGTTTTTGTTTTTGTAAAGAAAAACGACGGGGGTGTTTGTTTGTTATGTAAAAACTTTTGAAACTTTTTTAATTTGGCAATTCTAGTCCCTTGACTACTAACTTAACCATAAAACATGTCCTAATGACTTAATTAAGCGGTTAAACGAAACGACAGTTAATGGTAAGCTAATAAAGAAATGAAAGTGAAGAAAGAAATGATACGAGATAACCTTTGACGTTCCACCATTGCAAAGAAACATCATAACAGTAAAGAAATATGCACGTACACATGTTTGCACAANGTTTTTGTTTTTGTAAAGAAAAACGACGGGGGTGTTTGTTTGTTATGTAAAAACTTTTGAAACTTTTTTAATTTGGCAATTCTAGTCCCTTGACTACTAACTTAACCATAAAACATGTCCTAATGACTTAATTAAGCGGTTAAACGAAACGACAGTTAATGGTAAGCTAATAAAGAAATGAAAGTGAAGAAAGAAATGATACGAGATAACCTTTGACGTTCCACCATTGCAAAGAAACATCATAACAGTAAAGAAATATGCACGTACACATGTTTGCACAAAATTTTGAAATTTTGAAGAACATTTTCTCCCCCTCAACACTTGGTGTGAAAATATTGAAATTTTGATAAACCAAAGTGTTGACGAAGATTGTGTACTAGCATTTAAAAAAAACTTAAGAAATTGTAAAATCTTTTTGGATTTTTTGATTTCTTGATTTTGTATTTTGTTTTTGTAAAATATTTACAAAGATAGTTTTGGTATTTGACTCGGTTAATTGTTTTCATGAAAAGATTTAAGATCATCCGGAGTCAAACACCGCATACCAATCCGGTGAACTAGCTCAGTAAACCTTCCCGGGGGTAGTGGTTTTGTGAACAAGTCTGCCAGTTGGTATTCTGTACCCACAAAATATAACTCAATTGTACCCTTTTCAACATGCTCCTTGATGAAGTGATAACGGAGATCAATGTGCTTAGACTTAGAATGCAGAACCGTGTTGCACGAGATTGCTATCGCACTTTTCGAGTCACAGAAAACATCGGAATCTTGTTGATAACATAGATGATTACAGCACATGAGTTATATGGTGACATGTTAATTAACACTACACAATCACAAGTAAAATAATGTTCTCACAATATACATATACATGAGAATTCATTCACGATACAAGTTTTCGAAATTTTACAAACATATGAATACTCAATAACTATGATGTACATGATCTCGATAATATGTCCAACAAAGTTTTCGAAAGCTATCACAAACAAAGATCTCGAAAGTTTTGTGGACAAAAAGATTTCGAAAAAGTTACTGTTCACAAAAGATTTCGATAACTTCATAGTAAAAGATTTCGAAAAACTTCTATTCACATTTTCTCGATAATGTCAGAAAAAATCTCGAAACTATGTTTTCTCGAAAACTTTAATGAGATATTTCGAAATCTTCCAAGAATTTCTCGAAAGAGAAAAGATCTTGAAAATTTTGAAAGATCTCGAAAAAGTTTTTGAGAAAAGATTTCGAAAAATTTTCTCGAAAAAATTTTCTCGAAAATTCTTATACAAGAATTTTTCGAAATCTTTGAAGTCGTATGTTTTTGTGAGAATTTCTTGTATCTTTTGAATGAAGCCTGTATTTAGATTGATAAACAATAGTTAGAATCACAAATAGGCAACACATAAAAGTTTTCGAAAGATAACGAGACTTAAGATTTATCTAGATCATGTTTAAAGAGAAGAGCAAATTCTTAAAATAGACCAGTCTCCCAAAATGTATACCTTTTCTAGACCAAAAAAACTTGACTTCTCAAAATGCCCCAGGAGACCCGGGAGACTTTTCATGTAGCTCTAAAACTTGCCAATTGTCCCTCTTTTGTACTTTGGGAGACTTGTTTTTGCCAAGTGCATAAAGTGTCTTA
Organism: Artemisia annua; assembly: GCA_014162995.1. NCBI lineage: Eukaryota > Viridiplantae > Streptophyta > Magnoliopsida > Asterales > Asteraceae > Artemisia > Artemisia annua. The sequence continues at coordinate 6,351 of LBNU01010962.1, read as the reverse complement.
CACATTTCTTACAAAAACAAGTCTCCCAAAGTACAAAAGAGGGACACTTGGCAAGTTTTAAAGCTACATGAAAAGTCTCCCGGGTCTCCTGGGGCATTTTGAGAAGTCAAGTTTTTTTGGTCTAGAAA
>LBNU01010961.1:32062-121565 GCA_014162995.1 Artemisia annua | reverse complement strand
GTTGAGGGTTTACGGTTTGGGAAGTGATCATATGTACACCACTAAATTACATTGATGATGCACACAGTGCAAGTGGCATTAGACGCTTCATATAGTCTTATGCCTTTAGTTGTATGCCATGTACAATGAGTTGATTGAACAACTAGTTGTACCTCATGCTTTGTGAATAAATGTTTGAATCGTATGTTGAAAAAAATCGCCTTGGATAAAATAAAATAAAGAAATAAAAATTTTTTTAACTAAATTAAAATTTGTAGATATATTTGTTATTAAATTTGGTTTAGGGTTTAGGGTTTACGGTTTGGGAAGTGATCATATGTACACCACTAAATTTCATTGATGATGAACCGTTCGGTAAAAGTTCGTTTATGTTCGTTTGTTTATTTACTGAACATTTCATGAACCGCACGGTAACACGACCCTTGTGCGTTTTCGTCCGTTTAAGTCGTTTCTAAATGATTTCGGCCGTTTTCATACGTTTTCTTAGTTTTGCATACGTTTTCGTCCGTTTTTTCATGTTTTAGTCTATTTCAGATGTTTTCCTCCGTTTTAATACGTTTCGTCTGTTTTACACATTATTGTACATTTGCTTACGTTTCATAGATTTTCTTACGTTCTTACACGTTATCATCCGGTTTAGTCCGTTTCCATCCGTTTTTAACCATTTTTGTTTGTTTTTACACGTTTTTGTGTTTAATCACCCGAATAAATGAATATAACCGATTTAATGAAACCGAATTAATCGAACAACCCGATAACCGAACCGATCAATACCCCTAATCTATAGTCATAGTTTATAGGAAGGAGTACTTAGTTTGCCGTTTATAACAAAATAATTGTCCATGTTTGACTTTTTAAGTCTTTCTTTTATAACTTTGACCTTAAATATTTTTATTTGTGTTGTATAATACTTGATGAAAATTATACAAATGAAAATACATTTAAAACACAATCCATTCATCTATTTCTCATAACGTATTATATAACACAAGAAAGAAAAATTAAGGTAAAATTATGTAAAAGAGAGACTTAAAAAAAGTAAAACAAGGACAATATTGGACTGAGGTGGAGTATATCATCATCACTCTCCTCGGTTTTCTGAAAGAAGCCGCCTGACTCAAAGTCATGATCTTGGAGAAAAGGTATAAGCGAAATTTTTTGAAAATAATTGAAAAGAATTTGGAGCCAAAATTTTGATCCAAAATTTTTAAATCACCTAATTATATGCAGTTAACAAAAATAAGAGACCATATTCATGAAAAAACCCTGTTTTATCTCCTAAACTAAAGACTGCAACCAAAACACAAAAATCAAATCTTCAATCACCATTACTCTCCAAGCCAGAATCATTTTCTTCTTGTACACATTGTTGCTCGATCAAGAGTCATGGAAATGATTGAAAACGTTGATACTGATATTTTGCTTGCAGATAATGAAGGTGATGATGTTAACACAATACATTATGAGGACGAGGAATATCATTCATCTGATGAAGAAAATGACAACCAATTAAATCGACCACTATCTAATAGGGGCATAACCAGGCTATCTAAGTTTCGCCGTCTCTATGGCCATCCTGGTCAAGTAAAGCACAAGGTAACCTTCGATGCGTTGAATAGGGTAGCAGGATTAAACAGAGCACTGTTTTCGAGTTTTTTAGGAGATGTGGTTCGTGACCACATAGGTTTGAAGGTTCTATCCTGGAAGAAGGTGGATAAAGAATCAAGACAAAAATTATGGGATGAAATCACGGTACATATATACTAATTTTTAACCCAGTACTACATATATAAGTTTAATTTATCAATTATCTGCAACTAATTAACAACATTGTGTTAATCTTTGCAGAAATATTTTGATGTTGAGGTGACATTCAAAAAGGTGATAATGAATCGTCTTGGTCAACTGCTAAGGAATTACAGAATGAAACTCAGGGAAAAATACATATTGCCCAACCTAGATACACCTTCGAAAATGAATGAACGCCCGGAAAAGTATAGTACAATTATGACACCAGAAGAATGGGTTGAGTTTGTAACCTACACGACCACCGATGCATACAAGGTTTTAATTAGTCATCTTTATTTAAGTCTATATGTCATTTCATAATTTTTAGTTTGCAGCATTACCGCATCTAAACGCCTTATGATTTTGTGTTTTTAGGAGAAATCGGATAAAGCTAAACTGTCGCGTTCCAAAAATATTTATCAGCATAAAATGGGACGAGGTGGATATGTTTATGTTAAAGAGAAAATGGTAAGTTTACATTTGTTTTACAAATTGATCAGAGTCGATTATCTTGGTTTATACATGTGTATGCACTTGATGTTTATTAGATCGAAAAAAAAGAAATTGAAGCAGATGAAGAACCCCCGCGTAGTGTATTGTGGATCAAAGGAAGGCAAAACAAAGACGGAGAATCTCCAGATGCTGAGATTAGTTCATTGGCAGATAAACTTGTAAATTTGACTGCAAATTCTATTATTATGCTTATATACCAGCAGCATTAACTTTGTACTAGCCGTACTAACGTGTATACTAGCAGTACTAACTTTTAATACCAACAATTCCCATATTTTTTTTGCAGAAAGAAGCTGATGAAAAGATCAAGGAAGGAACCTTGGATGTTGATGGTGGCACTGATGCCATGACAGTTGTGTTTGGTAAGGAAAAGGGAGGTTATGCAAGAGGAGTGGGAAGTGGAGTTACATATAAGAGGTATTTTGATCTTCCTCGAAGAAGAAAAGAAACTGATGAAAGACTTGAGTTACTTCAAAATCAACTTGATAATGAGAGACGCGAGCGTCAAAAAAAAGATCTACTGGTCAAGCAACTGTCCAACGAGATGTCAGAAAAAGATGAGCGGGTCAAGAAATTGTCCAGTGAGATGGCAGAAACAAAGGGAGTGCTTGCTAACCTGATGAGTGAGTTGAAATCACAAGGGATGAAGTTGCATTTGCAATCTCAAATGCCATTAGACTCAAATGTAAGCCATTTTTTATGCTGTTAACAATTTCATTTTCTAATGCTAACACCGGCCATTGTACGTATTTCTTAATTTATATTAGGTGACGACTACAATGGCCATTAATAATATAGATATCAGCGCTAATGAGGTGGCCGACGACGGAACTCAGTCAAGTGTTGGTGTACGTGATAAGGAGGCGATAATTCAGAAGAAGCCTAAGGGGCTTGAAACTTTGGAAAACGTACCGGTAATGCAAACAGTGGTAAGTAATAAAACATCAACCTTTGATTTTTTTTTTATTTTACATACATGACTAATGTACCGTGTTTTATATATACATATAGGAACCTGTTAAAACTATCGGACATACGAAAACGCTTAAGCCACGACAAACCGGTACTTCTACAGATTCCCAATCGCATGAAACCGTGTCTCCAACACCAGCACTACCAGAAGTATGTATTTCGACATGTTTTATAGGAACCTGTTAAAACTGCCGCATCTAAGAAAACGGCGCCAAAGCAACGACGAAACAGGTCTACAGATTCCCATTCGCAAGAAAATGTGTCTCCAACACAAGGAGTAACAGTATGTATTTCAACATGCATGTTTCTTGTTATTAATTTGTTGGGTTAATACACAAAAAAGTTACTAAACTTTACAAAAAAGTTCGCCTAAATTACAGAACTCTCATTTTGTTCACTTAGGTTACTGAACTATGAAACTTTTTTCACTCAGGTTACTGAAGTTATAAAAATATACTTTTTCAGGTTACTTAACTTTGAAACTAAACTTATCAAAAAATATATGTTCAGGTTACTTGGACTAAGACTGAATTTTCGAGTGTATGTTTCCCGAAAGTTCAGTAACCTAAGTGAACAAAATGAAAGTTCAGTAACTTAGGAGAACTTTTTTGTAAAGTTTAGTAACTTTTTTGTGTATACCCTTAATTTGTTTAAATCATTTTTGATATATACGACCTGCAAAAATTCTTTTTTTAGACAATAAAGTGCAAACTTCAGCACTTAAAGAACGGAAATATTGTTGCTACGGGTCTCGTACACAAGTCTAATGGAAAACAAATGCTGCATAACCAACCACTCCCAAATGATTGCTACAAAATGTCAATTGAGTCATCGATAGTGGATGCAGCATTCATACCGGACGTAGCAAATAATGGGAGAAAGACAGTTAAAGAAGGCATAGGTGGTTTCTTTGCATGGCCAAAGGATCAAGTTGTTATTCAAGATGAGGTACATATATACATGTGTTTTTTCAACCTACATATATATAATTCTTCATATTTAATTCAATGTTTGATACAAGCGTCTTTTGTTTACTACAGGTTACACCACCAGCTACGATACAAAATATTAGTGAACAAAATCCTGGACTAAAATTACCAACGAAGCGAAAACATTTGGTCTCTAGTGAAACCTTGCTAAAGCAAGCTAAGGCGGCGAAGATTCAAAAGGCTTTAACTTATGGTAGTTGAGAATTTGATTATATGCGACATTACAATTTTATATATATTTGGTTCAGTTATATACTTTCGAGTTTTATTCAATTTGAAATTGCTTTTTGTTTTTAATTCTGTTTTATTTATATACTAGCAGTAGTAACTCTGATCCAGCAATACTAACATAGTACTAGCAATACTAACATTATTGGTCACTCTTTCTTTAATTCGATGTGTGACTAAATATTACAAAATGCCACATAAATTAAAAATTCATGTGACCATTGGATGAACATTAGTCACACAAAACACACATGTCTGCACTTTAAACATCATATGGTCACACTTATTAACGCTTTTGGCCACTCTTTGCTTAATTGTATGTGACTAAATACCCAAAAAAAACATGCGTTGTGTGACTAAATATTACAAAAGGCCACACAAACATAAAATTCATGTGGCCATTTGATGATCAATAGTCACACAAAATACACATTTGTTCACTTTAAAGAGCATATGGTCACACTTATTAACACTTTTGGCCACTGTTTTTTAAATTATATGTGACTAACTTCAAAAAAGCAACACCCATTGTGTGACTAAATCATCACAAACGTCACATTTATTGTATATTCATGTGGCCACAGGACGGAAAATAGTCACACATAATAAACATTTACTAGAAAGAATCATCTCAAATGTTACATATATTATATATTTATGTGGCCAAAGGACGAACAATAGTTACTCTCAAAAAACATTTGTGTGACTATAAGGTGTTTACGGTCACTGATACTGACTAATCCAACAAAACTTGTGCCTAATTTGTCACACATATTCGGGGTTTTGGTCACTCTTTTTCGATGGAAAAGGCCACGAACTCAAAAATGTGACCGTATGCCACCTACGGTGGCGGTACCTATAATGACGCACAACGAAAAAAACGTGTGTGACTATATGCATATCGTCACACATTTTTGGCGTGACCGATACAACTTTTTGTACCAGTGATCGAATCAAAGTTTTAAGAGTAAACGAGGTTTTAAAACTAAACTAAGTTTTCAAAAACAAAGTTTTTATAACAAACAATTGAATAAACTCGAATCAATATTTTGAAACCAAGTTTTATAAAATTAAAAATACGTAAAACTATTCAACCCCCCGTTCTAGTTTTCCACATCATCCAATTTTTGAGACCAAATAGCAAGATTGTCTTTTACCGTCTTTTCAAGAATTCTTTTTAAAACTCTGTTTGTGTTTTCCACTTGACCACTAGTTTGAGGATGATATGAAGTAGAAAAGCGATGGTTTACACCATACTTCTTCATTGCTTTTACTATCATATGATTACAGAAATGTGTTCCTCTGTAGCTAATCGATGCTTTTGGGACTCCAAAGCGGCAAAATAATTTCTTAAGGAATGTTATAACGACTTTTGCATCATTAGTTTGAAGAGCTTGGGCTTCGGCCCATTTTGAGATATAATCGATGGCGACCAATATGTATTCGAACTTATGGGATTTTGGGAAAGGACCTATAAAATCTATTCCCCATATGTCAAATATTTCACATACTTGGATATAGTTTAAAGGCATTTCGTCTTGTTTTGATATATTTCCAATTTTTGGACATGCTTCGCAAAGACGAACTAAGGTATGAGCTTCTCTGAATATTGTTGGCCAATAGAAACCAGATTCTAGGACTTTTCTGGCTGTGATGGATGGTCCATAATGTCCTCCAGTTGGTCCATGATGACATGCATCTAGAATGGCTCGGGTTTCAGGTTCTGCCACACATCTTCTTATAATCCCATCAGGACATATCTTAAAAAGATGTGGCTCTTCCCAAAAGAATTTTTTTAGATCAGAAAAGAATTTTTTCTTTTGTTGGTATGTCATGTTTTTTCATAGAATTTTTCCAACCAAGTAATTTGCAAAATCAGCAAACCAAGGTTCATTATCAGAATTTATTCTAGGAAGTAATCGTTTATTTCTAATTCTTCATCATCACCATCTTGTTTCTCAATCCTAGATAGGTGATCTGCATTATCAGCACCCTTTTTGTCTTTTATCTTAATATCAAATTCTTGCAAGAGCAAAACCCATCGTATGATACGAGGTTTGGCATCTAGTTTTTTAAAGAGATATTTTAAGGCTGCCTGATCCGTGAAAACAATAGTTTTGGATAGAACTAGATATGATCGGAATTTATCGAATGAAAATACTACAACCATTAATTCTTTTTTTGTTATAGTGTAATTCTGTTGGGCTGCATTCAACGTTCTACTAGCGAAATAGATTGGATGAAAATGTTTCTCTTTACGTTGGCCAAGTACGGCTCCAACATGACTTTCACTTGCATCACACATTAGCTCGAATGAAAGATTCCAATCTGGGCTCGCTATGATAGGTGTGCATGTAAGCTTTTCTTTTAATGTTTCGAATGCTGTTATACATTCTTCATTGAATTCGAATGGGACATCTTTTTCAAGTAGTTTTGTGAGAGGTTTAGTTATCTTGGAGACATCTTTTATGAATCTTCGGTATAAACCGGCATGTCCAAGAAAACTTCTAATACCTAGGATATTAGTAGGAGGTGGAAGTTTTGCTATTACTTCGATTTTTGCTTTGTCAACTTCTAATCCTGCTCCAGACAATTTGTGTCTGAGCACAATACCTTCTTTAACCATGAAGTGGCATTTTTCCCAGTTAAGGACTAGGTTAGCTTCTTCACATCTTTTAAGCATTTTACTAAGATTGACCAAACAACTTTTGAATGAGTTTCAAAAGACAGAGTAATCGTCCATGAAAACTTCCATAGATTCTTCGATCATGTCATTAAATATGGCAATCATGCATATTTGGAATGTAGCAGGTGCATTACATAACCCAAAAGGCATTCATCTTTAAGCATATGTTCCAAAAGTACATGTGAAAGTTGTTTTTTCTTGATCAAGAGGATCGATAGGAATTTGAAAGTATCCAGAAAAACCATCGAGAAAACAAAAGTATTCGTTTCCTGCTAGTCTTTCCAACATTTGATCCATGAAGGGTAGAGGAAAGTGATCTTTAGCGGTAGTGATGCGTAGGTTTTGGAACCTTGAAAAAGGTTTTACTTCTCAAGGGATCTTGAGAAGCTTGCAATCCCCACCAGGCAGTGTACCTGACCGATGTAGTATAGTGTAGTGGCAAGTACCGGGGGATTGATCGTTCTCTCGGGGAATAGTGTCGTTAGGATTGAAAACTACTCTAATTAGGTCTAAGGGTGAGGGATGATTCTTTTTGTATTTTTGTATTTTATGGAAAGCAATTAAAAATCTTGGTTTTTGAAGGAGTGGGCGGAATTAGTTGCTAGTCAACTAACCCAAGTAACTAAAAATGCAATAAAATAAAATAACAAGAAAGTAAAAGTGGTTGTGAAACTTATAAAGAGAAAAGCGTGTTTACTTAGATTTCATTACTCCCTAGCTATCTTTTACCGGTTGATTAGTTTGTTACAATTGTGTGGATGACGGGTTGTATTCCTTAATACCATTCGTAGGGCCGTGTACGATCTTCCCTAACTCTATAAGCGCATACTTCATCCTATGGCGACACGTTTAGTATCCAAACCATGAAATCACTATTAATTACTTATGCATTAAATACAACCAAATTAATCGTAGTAAACATCCGATTCATGTTTCTTAGAACGTTCAAGCAAGTCACCAATTGGAGGTTAGCTAGTTTTTCTAAGCCTAACATCGATATCACCCACCCACAACAATTAATAACAAACCATCAACCAATAATCAATAGCTAGGTTTCATTAGATCTAAGCAAACACAAGAAAAACCTAGCCTAGCATGTTAATGTTAAGACAAGCATAAGATAGAATCAAACAACACATAGACATATTGAATGATTAATGGAAGACTTATCTTTAATTAAGCATTGATGAAACAAGGGTGAAAAACCCTTGAAAAAGGCAATAAAATCGACCTAGGGTTTATCCCTAAAGTTCTCCCAAAAGTTGCACACTTTAATGAAAGAAAATCCTAAAATATATATAGATATTACATTCTGACGGCGTTAGGTAAGAAATCCTGACGCCGTCAACCCGCCGTGTTTAGGGTTTTCGGATCACCTAGATCTACTTTTGACGCCGTCAGCTTATATAACCTTCTGGGCCGTCTCTTGTTAGCAATACACCTGACGGCCTGGACTTTGTAACACCTGACACCGTCAGGTGTAAAGTTCTCAATTCTTCACTTGGGCGACTGGTAAAGTCTGAATCCAACTCCTTTGTCTTCAAGTGACGGCGTCAGCTTGTAACTCCTGACGCCGTTAGGTAGGATTTCCAGCATGTTTTGAGACTTTGTCGTTTTCTTCACTTTTATGCTCCAAAAACGTCCAAAATGCAATGTTTTCCAGAATTCCTCCCAAAAGTACCTAAAATGACAAAAGGAACGATTTAAGGCAATATTTGATCATAAAATAACGATTTAAGGATTAAATGACCCCCTAAAAGCGTAACACTTTTCGCCTCATCATGTAGCTTCGTTGAGTTTCCTGTAGTCAAACTCTCCAACCAGTGATAGTTCTGGTGGGTACTAACTCGTCATTTTCATTTGTGACCACGGTGATACCACCTTTCTTTGGTACACAATGAATAGGACTAACTTATGGGCTGTCAGCGATGGGGTAAATGATTCCAGCATCGAGAAGTTTGGTTACTTCCTTTTTTACTACTTCTTGCATATTAGGATTTAACCTTCTTTGTTTTTCGACAACTGGTTTCTTATCCTCCAACATTTGTAGTTTGTCTTTGCAAAATGAAGGATAGATTCCAGGAATATCTGAAGTTTTCCAAGCAAAAGCTCGTTTATGATTCTTAAGAACGGTGAGCAAATCTGCTTTATTCTTTTCTGATAGTTCGGAAGATATAATTACCGGGAGTAAGGATGTTCCTTCTAGAAAAGCATACTCGAGATGTTTAGGAAGAGGTTTGAGTTCAAGATCAGTTGGTGGTTCTTCGAGAGATTTCTTTATTTTGTATTCTGTATTGAAAGTGATTCTTTCAAAAATGATTTCTTCTTCATCATCGGTTTCAATTTCTTCGATATTCATAGATATGAATTCATCAAACTTAGCATAGAGTTTCTCTTTAAGAATCGTTCCTTGAATAGTATGAAGAATTTCCATTCCTTCGTTTAGCAAGTTGTCGAAATCTTCTTCAAGAATTTCATCAATAACATCTATGCTAAAACATGTATCATCATTAGAGTAGGAATGTTTCATGGCTGAATCGATTGAAAAAGACATTCTATCTTCTCCAACTCCGAGATTTAGTTTCTTTTTTTTACTCGAATTATTGCGTCAGTTGTGTGCAAGATTGGTCTTAGTAGAATTAGAGGAACTTTGCTGTCTTCCTCCATTTCTAAAATAACGAAGTCAACGGGGAAGGTAAATTTGCCAACTTTGACTAGCATATGTTCTGCAATCCCAACAGGATATTGAAAAGAGCGATCTGCTAATTAAACGCTCATTTTAGTAGGCTTGAGAGTTTCTAGAGAGAGTTTGGCATAAAGAGAATATGGCATAAAATTGATACTTGTGCCAAGATCGGCCAAGGCATTGCAAGAGAATGTTTTGCTAAAATTGCACGGAATCAGAAAACTTCTGGGATCTCCTAATTTTCGTGGAACTTTATTTTGCATTATAGCTGAAGATTCATCGCTTAGAAAAGCTGCGGATATTTGTTCTAGTTTATTTTGGTTACTCACAAGTTCTTTAAGGAATTTGCCGTAATTTGGCATTACAGCAATAACATCGATTAATGGAACATTGATTCGAACAGCACGAATCATATCTAGGAACTTCCCATATTGTGCTTCCATTTTCTCTTTTCTAAGACATTGAGGGTATGTAATTTTTGGTTTATATGGTTTCAGAACAGGTGTATCCAGAATTTCTTTCTTTTTTGATTTTTTCTGAGGTGATGGCTCATCTTCTTCTTCACTGTCAAGCTCAACAGCAGGTTGTATATGACTAGGATTAGGGGGAGGTTCATATGAAGTACCATGTCTAGTTGTTATGGAATTCACATGCTCATGACGAGCTGGAGGTGGTTGATAAGGTCTAGAAGAACTACTTCTTGGATTAGGTGTAGTGTTACTTGGAAGGGATCCAGGTGGTCTATTAGCTTGTTTTTCGGCAAGTCTATCAAATTTTTCTTCCAGATTTTGGATAGAGGCTTGGTGGTTTCTTGTGGTGGTTTCAAGTTTGTCTTTGAGTTCATTGAAAGTGTTTTGACGAACGTATTCGTAGATTGTTGTGACTTAATGAATTCACTTAATTGTTTTTGAATGTCGGGTTTTTCTTCAGAATATGATCTAGGTTGATCACGATTATAATCAGATCTATCGTTAGAACGCCATTTGTCATTATCTCTGTTACGATAATCATTGTAAAAACGAGATCGTCTAAATGTTTGCATGAATTTGGCTTCCTCTTCTCGAGACATAGGTGGGTCATCATCATTGCAATTTGCTGTTGAGTGATTTCCACCACAATTGTTGCAAGATTCACGTTTCTCTTTCATTTCTTTATACTGAGCATCAATTTTGATGGCCATGGCATCCATTCGGGCCATAATTTTGTCAGTGTCAGAAATACTACTGCCTTCATCGGTGAAAGCAACAGTTTTGCGAAGAGCGGTTTTTGGTTTTTGATTTTTAGCCCAATCATGTTTGAGTAAGACTTTGTCTTCGAGTAATTGGTAGGCTTGATTTGGAGTTTGGTACAGCAAAATTTCTCCTGCAGCAGCATTTAGGGCTTCTTGAGTACTCTCGTCAAGTCCATGCTAAAAGATTTTGATTATGCTTCCTTTACTTAGACCATGTCCATGACAATTCCTGAGCATTTCTTTCATTAGTAACCATGCCTCGGTTAAGGTTTCTCAATCTTGTTGAGAAAAAGCACGGATTTCACCGAGGAGTCGGTCAAATAAGGCTGGGGGAAAGAATCGACTTATATAGGTGGTTCGAAGTTCATCCCATGTGGCTATGGTTCCTTCGTCAAGTTCATCTAACCAGGTTTTAGCTTCTCCGGTTAGGGACAATGGAAACATCATGAGCCGGACGGCTTCATTTTCGGTTTCTCCGTATTTAAACATTTCACAAATTCCAAGGAATTCGTAGATGTGTGTGTGTGGACAGTTTCGTTTCTACCATCGAATTGTTTTTCCTTTGACAAGTGTATGATGGTTTCCTTTGATGGCAAATTCATTGGCAGTGTTGGGTAAAGTTATTGCAGGTCCAGGAGTAGGAGCAACGGTTCGCTCATTGGCCCACATAGGTTCATTGTCGGTTTCTTCCATTGGATTGTGAAGTTGGATGAATTTGATAAAGAATCGATAAAGAGAAAGATCGTCAACAGATGGAACTATCTCTTTAGGAGTTTCAGGTCTTAAGTCTTTTTGTGAAATTGGAACTCGTTTGTTTCGTCTACGTCTTCAATTTATGGTACGTTCAGGTTCAGGTAAAGGACTGACAAGTTTTGCGTTGGATGATCGTGTGACCATCCAATACGGGATTTATGATGGTTAGGACAACTAAAATTCAATTCGCATGAATTAATTTTCAGTTTCTAAGGTAATAAGTACGGCGTACTAAGGTGTAGAGTACGGCGTGCTTCTGGTTTACGAGGTAAAAGTTTGAAATTTTAAATTTGAATTTTTCCAGAAAAGCGGCGCTTCTTTGGAAAAGATCGCCGTGATCGTGGTGCAAAAGCGGTGGTTTCAGTTGAAAACCGGCGACTTTTTAGAACAGAACAGATGATATTCGAAATGTAAACACAAAAATGCAATCTAAATGCAACTAATATGATCAAACAATTAATAAAGAGAGCAAGTGCTAGTCCCCGGCAGCGACGCCAAAAACATTGATGTGTTTCGAAAGCTTTAAATTTATAAGACTAATTTTACCGATTACTTAATACACAAAACATACGGGTAAAAGTATAACCCTCGTTTATAGTAAAGAGTTTTGGTAAGACCAGGTCGTTCCACAGGAACTGAGATTGCTCTTGTGTATCAATTAACTAATCAAGATGATTTAGAAAGCTTATGCAAATGTTTTACTGTGAAATTCAAGTATGAGACAAATAGGATCACTTGGATAGTTGCTATAACTTAGTGATGGTATATGATAATGATCTCAGTGGTTAAGTAAGTTCAACAAATGATCGGTTGTTTTCGCCAAAATAACGTTTCATAAGTTAACAGTTGTGATTCAAGACTTATGTTTTCTAATCCTTAAACAAGTGGTTAACAAGTGTAAGAACTAGCTGCAACATTTAAAACTCTATTGTTTATTTCATAACAAAAGCGATTTCTCCTTCAATTGATCAACACACATAGACATATGTTGAAAACCATAAAATACTATTTGAATCTTTCGACCCTTTCCAATTAGCAATTACAATCAAAGAGATAAACAATGGTGATAATTTTAGAATACAGCAAGGTCTTAACATAAACAAGAAATCAACAAGAGATCATAACCACAACCAAACACTTTATTATATTAACATATCCAAGCAACCATAAGGAGTTTAGCCTAACATGGCTTTAGTAATCATGCTTACAGTGGTAATTTCGTATGAAATGATCAACATACTTCTGAATTAATGTAATGAAGAAGCTACCGTCACTAGCGATCACCACAATTAATATCTAGAGAGTATTTCAACGCTTTTTAGAACTTTGACTTTATTTCTAACACTTCAATGTTTGGAATTCGAGATGGAATAGATATCAGAGCTTTGTTGGTTGTTGGGATGAGTGGTATATCAAAATGAGGCGAAATGGGGCTCTATTTATAGGCAAAGATTGACTGGCCAGGCACTGAAGTACGCCGCACTTGAAGGAAAAGTTGGCGGGCTTCACACTGAATGCCGGCGATCTTGGAGATAAACAACGGCGGGCTTCAATAGATTTCTTGGCGCCAAAGGGTCATTATTAAAACTGAAGGCCGGCGCACAATAGAGATAAAATCGTCGTGCTTGACTTGATTGACGTATATTTGTGTAAGACTACATACGTCCCCGTAACCGGCGCACTTTGGACATAAGCTCGGCGTTCTTTTACTAGGAACAGGCTTTTAACATAAGATTGCCTTGAAAGTGAACATATTGCCTTGATTCTTGAAGTTGTTTGTCTATTGGATCTGAAATGTATTTTCATGCAATTAAGTATCGAAAGTCCTTATAAATCATATAGAAACTAACAAATAACGCTATATAAACTAAAACCACAAACATTTTTTTCTTTTCACCTTACCTAACAGATTTCCTTTTAACCCTGCCCTTTTTGGAACCTTGGCAGGTGACTTAGAACTACCCTCACCATCTTTTGAACAACCTTCGCCATCTTTTTTGTTCCTCTGTTCATGTTCAGATCTTTTTTTTAATGTGGCAGCCCCAGCACATCTACCTGATTGCACATCCCTACCACAGTATACTAACAATTGCTTCCAATCATTTCTCATAAACCACAGTTGATACCCATTGTGGACCCCATAATTGGCTAAAGCAAGTTTAAGTTGTTCATGGGTCTCAAACCTCATTCCTAATATAGGTTCCATTTTATCCCAATCCTGTGTAGGATCATGTCTTGGATAAATTACATGATTAGGGTCTTCTAACACTTCTATTGCATGTACATTGACTGGTTCATCAATGAAATCTCTAAAGTGACCACCGTTAGAGCACAATTTGTTAAGAAATGGGTCTTTGGTTGTGACAGTCTTAATTTCAACATTTTCATCACCTTCATGAAAGAATTCTACATCACCTAAATCTTCCTCATCACTAGAACAATAAGCATCACTAGACTCATTTCCCTCTTCTACTTCAATAGTTTTTGTTTTGTCCCTAATATCTAAAGCATCTTCATCAAGATGTTCAGCATACAAATCAACTACCCATTTTGATTCAAAACCACAAGTTAAAAATGCCTGAACATCAGCATCATTTTAATTTCCTTAATGCCTAATCTTAATGGGGTTCCTACTTTGCAATAATAAAGTCTCCTAAGTGGATTATGCACTAAATGCCTAACTACATCAAAGAGATCCACACATGACATACCTTCAAAGTTAATATCTGTAATTTGCTTCTCATCTGCGTTCATATGACCCAAAAGTTTAATCGTAAAAAAACCATCGTGTTTTAGGTTAACTGTGAACATACGATTCTTGCCGGGTTTACCTTTACCCATTTTGATAATTACATAGATAAAAAAAATTAGGGTTCTGGAATTTGGGAATTAAGGTTCTTGAAATTGGGAGGAAAAAAATTATTGGTAAAGTGGTGTTAATGGGGTAAAGTTATATGGGTGTAATAAAAAATGTGTTTTTTTAACTTTAGTACACAGTCAAACAAAGGTGACCGGTTGCAACCGGTTACCAGTTGCAAAAATATGCAAAATTACCTAACATTGAACAAAGATTAAAGTTTCGTTACATAACATACTATTTTTTTATAGTAAATTACCTAATATTGAAATTTTTTGAAACTTCGTTACCTATCTGTAGAATTAACCCTTTTTCTTTTCTACCAAACATGTAGTCGTGCATAGCAATAAGATTTTGTAGCAGTTAAGATTGATAGTTATGATGTTGGATTGAAATACGGATCGAGATTGAGGGCAAGAATTGAATGAATTTGTAAAATTTGAAAAAAGAAAAATGAATATAGATGATTAAAACAAGAAACACGATAAATAAAAGATCACAATTATAAAAACTTCATTTTGATTTGAAACTTGTTCAATAATAACATCAACATTTTTTTAACCATTTATTTTCATTAACTATAAACTATCATCTATAAACTAATACACTAATAAAAAATATAATATGATGTCTTATATGATAGAGTTTGTTAATGAATTTTTAAAAACTATTAGTGTTGAAATTAAATAAAACAAAATCTCCTCTTTTTCTTTTTAGAAAATACATTAGAAAATGTTGTCAAAAGTTGTCATGCATATTTTTAAATTTTTTTGAGAACATTGTTAGGACAATTATTTCATTGAGGCAATATTGTTTAAATTTTTATGTGGTAAAATAAAAAAAAAGTTAAATTTTAAGTTTAAAAAGGTACTTTTGGAGATTGAACATTACTCATTTTTAAGTTTTTAAGTTTTAAGCAAAAACTTTCTTGCTTTATATATGGTAGAGATATTTAAACTTCATTTGTCATTTCTTATTTTTGTTTAATGACAGCTAATAATTTTGTGCATACTCTGTTCTCCACTTTAATTAAAGAAGAGAAAGGGGTGAAAAGTAAATAAACTAAAAAATATGGTGTTCTTGAGATTTGTTAAATAAAGAAAGTGAAAGGAAATGGAGGGCGATTAGTGTGTTTTTGCGTCATAATATTTCATCCTAATAATGAAGATAGTGAGGAAGTAAAGTAGACTAAAAGACACAACTACCCCTTGAATAAGTGATGTACGCCGTACTTTTTTCTTGTTGAACCTGACATCTCTATTACATAGTTCATCACACTCAATTAATTGATTGGGACACTCAAAAATATTGTATCTTGACGTTTATACCCTTGCAGGGGTGAACATGAGTACAAATGATCCAAGGATATATATGTTAATACATAATACTTTTGAGTGTCCCATCAATTAGTGAAGTGTGCAAATCATCTCCCTAACTATTTACCATCATCCTCGTCTTGACTTATTAATTCTTTTTTCTACACTTATCTTATCACCATCATCTTCAAATATCACATTATTTAAAATGTCTAAATAGATCCGCGACTCATTGCCAAGTTTAAAGAAACCATGAACGATTGTTAGAAAAATAGGAGGACATATCATTTTATTGGAAGAGAAAAAATATCTTTATCTTTAAAATTCAATGGTGGATTGCGTTGATTTACAATACCCATATCAAATCAACTCTTATTGATTTTTTCAAGTAGTTGTTCAGTGAGTTTGCAACTCATTTGTAAAAACAAATAAATGTTATGAGAATACGTTCAAAGGGCATAATGTTAAATTAGTTTTTTTGTTTTTTTCTTAGGGTGCGTTTGGTGTATAGATGGGTTTGGGATATGATTTGGATTTGTTTCAGGATTTGAATTTAAGATAAGATTTGAATTTAATGAAAGAGAAGTGAGACTTAGGAAATTAATTATTTTTATATACTTAAATGTTACTAAATTAATCATTATAATTTATAAATTATAAAATGTAGAAACACAAATATATAATAAGATTACAGGACCCATTAAAATTGCAAAACCTACCTTTTTGGTGAGGATTCTATCAATTAGAGTCATGGATAAAGTTTCTCTTTAGGATATAAACCAAACAAGTGACTTTGATCCTAAAGTCAAATATCACCTTAAAATCACTTTGCCTCTCTTTCAAACTAGAGAACACCAAAATGATATGCAGTTGCTTTCATTTATGCACTTTACTCTACTTTACATCATTTACTTTACTTTTTCCTTTCAAGTAAACTAAAGAACGAAGTTTAAGAGTTTATTTTTATTATATAATCTTTTAAAAATGATTTTAATTTATTGACATTTTCGAAGAAGATAAATACAGCCTTTAAATATTCGAATATCTATACTATATAAAGCTTGTACCCCTTAATTTAATGTGGAAGTGTATTGTGCACAAAAGGGTAGTACGGTACAAGGTAGTTTATGCAATATCTTAAATATATGAATCCCACGAATTTACATTTGGATTCTTCAATGTATCCCCGGTTAAGGAACGTGAAAGGGCTCAATTGAATGTCCACAATATCTTTTAGTGTAAGCATTAATATAAGAAAACCAAAAGATTATAAACCCTCCATCTCTTTGCCTCCCATGGTTGTTGCTAAACAATATAGACTCTTAATATATATTTTTTTTTGCCATGTTTGGTGCTACGTTATATGGAGTATATATGTTGTAATGGTTGTTGCTAAACAATATAGTTTCTTAATATATTTTTTTGTTGTATTGGTATTACACAGATTTTGGAAAAAGGTGATAGATCGAGAATGCGGATCATATAAGAAACGAAAATTGGAGAGCTCGAGAACCAATCAAGATGAAGATGAATACGCAGTCGCTTTAACGCATTCATTGCATCATCCTAGATAAATGTTTGTTGGTACGTTATATGGATAATATATGTTGTAATGGTTGTCGCTAAACAATCTCTCAAGTTTTCCGTCCCTTTTACAACACATTTTAGCATTATCTCCTGTAAGATACTCATATTAATAACATGTATGGTTTATGTGTTTATGGATTGAATTAAGAAGAAAGAAAGAAAGAAAGAAGATGAAAGTTTAGAGAGAGAAAGAGAGAGAGAATGGAACCTTAGAGAGAGAAAGAAACCAAAAAAAAAATAGATTGAGAAGGTTCACCCTCTCCAAGGATGGAGAGGGTATTTATATGTATATGAGTTTTTGCCACTTGGGCTGCGGATCAGGCATACAGTGGGTAAAGACCCGTCCTTCTTCCGCGAATACTAACTACTTCTAATCTACGTTTTACTAACTAATATAAATACTACAAGCTAAACAATGCTTAATCATATCTGGGGTGACCGAATCTTTCTTATACAAAAATCGTATTCCTAACAATCTCCCCCTAAGGGAGGTCACCCCGAAATTAAATCTTGAATTCTTGCAATGAGATCTTTGTAGATTCTTTTGTAGCTCGTAGTTGTTGATTCTTCATTGATAAACGACTCAAGATGACTTCCTTGATGTATAGGATGATCTTTAACTTTGCTCTTTTGCTCATCATTCAAATAATTAGCTTCAAGTCATCTTTGAGTGGATGTGTCTCTTTGTGATGTTGTGATAGTCTTTGTGTTGTCATGCTTACATTTTTCTGGATCATGATCTTCTGTATCAGAGTTGTGGAAGCATAGTAGAAGCCTATTACTTGATCATGATATCTTTAGATTTGATGTTGAAGTGTAAGCATGAGATGATGAATCGGCATCTTTTCAGCAATCGGCATCAATCGTCAGCTTTTTTGTCTCTGGTGTGAGTACGCCTTTCCAACATGCCCATACATCTTTGTTGAGCGAATCTTCACGGTTGAATAGTTCTGACGACTCCTTTAGATGTTGGTATGAGCATGTGGAACTAGAGTGATGGTGATGATCATGATAAGTTTGGTATGTTGAGCTGCATAAAACTTGGTTAGTAATAAACATACCGGCACTTACAAGTTCGGACTTCGAGATCGTCAACAGCATAGTGTGAAGACTTTCTCTAATCCTTACCAAGGCCGTTCCTAATCGGATGCCCCCGAAAGGGCTTTCACTGACATACCGTAGTACACCAACGATTAGGTGAGTCGCCGGAGATCACCCACGACTGTAGACCTTTGGAACACCACCATAAACACTAAGGTAATCCACAAGAGATTACCGAAGTGAACTGCTGTCAGGGCTGTTTGATGTTGACCCTGGCAGGAGTTTCCACTCAATCACTGGAAATACTTGTGTATATTCCCTCATAAGTGTTCTTGGCAGATTGCTAAGATCTGCGTAGGACTCAATATTACAACTGGTGTCCTTAATGTTGAACCCAGTGTAGAAGTATCAAGTGTTCCTATGAGATCTTTGATGCATCTCTTGGCTCTAGACTCGATAAGTGCACATTTTGGTTATCTTATTCGGAGACTAGATGGAGAGGGTCTCCTGTTTTCAATATCAACTAGCTCTAAGAGACAAGTCGATAGATTACGACGCGGTTCTCGTGGAGATGAAACAAGCCTCTTTTAAGAGAACTGAGTTGGCTGGAAGGTTTAGTTGCAGTGCGTTTCAACTGGGTCCATACGTATTTTCTTCAAACGCGATGGTTAACCTTAGTACAATCAGTAGCATATGAGTTGAACCGGTTTTTTGCCCTAAGGTTGAATAATTGGAGGGCTATTTCTTTTCACCCTTTCTCATTTCATTTCTTTTTAATTCTTCAACCCCTTTAGTACTTACCAAGACTTCATTACTAGAACCTTGTTGGGTTTGTTCCAGTCCTAGCTCAATCTCAGTCGACACTCTTCCCTTTCTCACTTTTCTTCTTTTTTTGTAATCATTCCTAAGGACTTCTAATCTATCTATTGGATTGTCCCTGGGAAGATCCCTCCGGTTCTGGTGGATCATGGAAACATATACCTAACCTTACCATCCTTATAACTCCATGCATTAAATTAAATGGTCGTGTTTTTGGTATCTTTCCACAATCGCCATATAACCAAATCATTGAAAATTCTATCAAAGTGTTTATGATTAAGAAACACATTTTAGTTAACACTTTGAGAGTTTTATCATTTTTCAAATGCTCCCCCTTAACATGTGCTCATAGGTAGAAGGTAGATATTTGCACATGTCGGGGTGAGTTGCACTTATTTGAATTGATCTGCTCTCAATAGACATATACCCTAGGGACACGTTTACGTTGCTTAGTTAAAGGGATCCATTATCAGCTTTTAGGTGATAACTAGCCCTAATAACTAACTTGAAGTTGTTAACATTCCTTCAAAAGGAAGTTAGACCCGTCAAAGTATACATCTAAGAAGAGTTTCTAGAAACGGTACTTTCTACTTAGACCAGTCCTTTTCGAGACACGTTTACATCACTGGTTAGACCAGCTTGAAATTATTACCCAGCCAGGACTAGTCTTTTTGATTCACGACTTTCCATGTTTCGTCAATTCATGAGTCAAATTCTGAGTCATAATCAATTCACGGTTTCTACTTGTTATTGTAAAAACACGAGAAAGACTCTTAGCCACTTGCTCCCCCTCAATATGTGCACATTGATTGATTCAATTTGAAAGTTTTTAAAACTTTGGCACATACGGGTGAGCTTACATTCGAGATAAATTATTCACCATTTAATCACTTGCTCCCCCTCAATGTGTGCTTTGATTAAAATTCAACGATTCTCAAAAAAAAATTAGCACATACGGGAGAGCGAACCTTTTAAATCACATTCTTTTAAGTCCATAAACATCACATTTTAAGTCCAAAAACATCACATTTAAATCAGATTTCATATTTAAATCACATTCTCTCCCCCGATCATAAAATTTCAAATCTTTTGAGATTTTGTGATCCCAATCAATTTAAATGCTTTTAGAGAAAAACTTTGGAGAAAATGTGATAAAAGTTTAAACGTTTACTGATTTTGAGACATTTTTTGAATTTCACTGCTGCTGGTGCACAAAGTTTTTAAAGGTGCAGAAATTTTGAGCAAATACGCTCCCCCTCAATTAATGACCCGTTTTCAATTTAACGTTTAGTAGTCATTAAGTTGAGCGGCAAGGTATTTGAGAAAATTTAAGCCCGATAGCCACCTTGTGAACCACAAAATCTCTCTTGAAGAATTTTAGAAGAAAGAGATTTTGTGATGAAAGAAGACTTCTCTTCTTTTTTTAGAAAGGTTGCACTGAAGCGTACAACTTTTCGGATGTGCACGGATGTAAAGTAATCCATGCCCGGATGAAATTCATCCGTTGTTAGGAACAATCGTGTTAATGGTGTCTAAATGGTGACGCATTTTCCTCATTTTTGAAAACCGGGTTGCTATCTGAAATAATAGCAAACCATAATTTTACGAACGGGTTACAGTCTGAAATAACTACAAGCCATATAAGGCATGTTTTGAAAACATTTTGAACTTCTATTCGAACTTCATCTAAAGACCCGTGTCATTATTAAATGACATTTCTAGGACCTTAAATGTTATCGATGCCAGAAGACATGCCTTAAAAACAAACTATATTTTTGGTATTTTCTGGTTTTTCTGATTTTTTATAGTTTTTATAGATTTTATATTTTTGTATTTTTCTTTTCTGGGTTTTAAAATAAATATCTATAAGGATATTTGAAGCGAATCCATTACTCCTCATTCTCTTCCTGAAGACTTTTGAGTGATACTGGCATGAGACTCTCCAAACCAAGTTGCTGGAGAATAAATCGAAACCATTCTCCAGGAAGTGCCTTAGTGAAGAAATCTGCCAGCTGAAACACTGTCCTTGCGAAGTGAAGTTCCACCCCACCACTGGAGAATTTTTTGATGATAACCCTTAGCAGCAACCATTGCCTTGTATTCAGAACGTCATCATGCTCATCACATCTCACTTTAAGGATCCATCTAAGAGCTTTAATCTTTGCATAGTCTCGAGATGATGCCAATTCCCATACTTAAAGTTGATAGAATTCATATCTTTCTTCTTGTATCGCATTAAACCAACGTTCGTCTGATATGAAAATCTTAAAATCTTTAGGCTCGACTTTGGATAGTATGGAATTATAAAAGCACCACAAGGCATGTGTGTTCAGATCACTTCGTGTCGACACCGGTTGAGAGGGATTCCCATTATAGTGAAGATCATGTGGTTGTGGGTAGGAAACTAATGTGCTTGTGTTAAGAACTCCTGAAGAAGAAGCCTTAGATGAAGATTCAGGAGTAAATGTGTTTTAGAACGGAGCAACACCAGGTGGAGCAGATGGATTTACTTCAAAAGAATCGTCGACTGCAGTGCCTTGATGTACGGAAGGAGATTAAAAGTATGATGATGTTGATGAATGACTTGCTGATGGAGCGTCTTGAGCTATTGAAACAGGACAAGATGAACCAGTTTGGATCGTTTAGAACATGAGCTGCAATGGCTGGTGGTACAGGTGTATCACCANGAGCAACACCAGGTGGAGCAGATGGATTTACTTCAAAAGAATCGTCGACTGCAGTGCCTTGATGTACGGAAGGAGATTAAAAGTATGATGATGTTGATGAATGACTTGCTGATGGAGCGTCTTGAGCTATTGAAACAGGACAAGATGAACCAGTTTGGATCGTTTAGAACATGAGCTGCAATGGCTGGTGGTACAGGTGTATCACCAATTGGCGGCTCAAAGTATTCATCAACCATTTGATTTAGCAAAGATCTCCAAATCCTTATCGGTAGATGGTACATAAGGTACATGCAGGAGTGGGATATTCTACAATAACTGAACTGGTTGGTTCAGAAGACAAAAGTTTAGGCGCGGGTCCTACACTGATGTGTGCAGGAGCCATTTGCTCAGACAGCTCATAGAATGTGACGTGAATGGTTTCCAAGATTTGTTGGGTTCGTCTGTTGTAGATTCGGTATCCCTACGATCTGAAGCATGACCAACGAGGAATTCAAAAAACTGCTTTAGCTTTTAACCTTTCCAGATCTTGATTGTCAAAATGGTAATACCCGAATCTAATTATCCTGATAAACTTATTCACGAAATTCTCGAGCCCTGAGTGATCCCTGATTAGTTTAAGAAGTTGTTGACATGAGTACCACATTGAGAGTATCGTACAGTACGTTGTAGAAGTTTGAAGTCAACATCTCTTTAACTTTTGTCACCAAAGCTTTTGAGGCTCCTGAATGATAGTGTGAGGCCGTATTTGCCATGATATAATCTTAAACGGGATTTTACAACTCTTGTGACTTAAACCGAGAGATCGATTCTCTCCCGGGATTTTACTAAAGTCAACAAAAGAAACCGAAAGATGTAATATGCGAGTTAGACTTAGAGTGAGATCTTGGATAAGTCACAATTTGCACTAAGTGTCAAGTCGCGACAAGTCAAGTTACAATAGATCCGATCGTAATGAGTCAGTCGTAAGGATTAACTCACAACGTCAAATTACAATCAGACTAATCGAAACAACTTAAGTTACAACAATTCACCAAGCGCAAGTAGTTAACAAATCACTAGAATCTCACAGCTGAGTTAATCACTAGGCACCACCAAATCGTCAAAATTTAGCCTCCTCATTATGAAGCTTTGGTAGTTCAGCAACGTATCATCTCATGCTTGAATAGTTCTTCTCATCTTTCTTCCAGCTGAAGGCTGAAGTAATGCGTACCACAAGTATCCAGAGACCACTTCCCCCAAGTAGTTGGAATAATACACCAAAAGAACGAGTTAAAACACTGATTGTCTCTGCGGTTATGACATTTGTCTTCCCGGCATAACGTCAATTATGACGAAGTATTAAGTTCATCACGTGTACTCTATATGCATTCAGATGTATGTCTCTTTTCTCCCTTGTTGTTTTGATACCTCAGAATCAACAACATATTTAATTATTTTTTTGTACAATAACTTGAAATTTTGTGAGAAGAACAACATTTGCTTAGATGTATCCTGTGAGAATCAACTGCTACAGGATCACTCTCTGACTATCATTATCAAGCCTTATATTCAATCGGCTATTGCTATGACCACATTGTGAAGTAAACTCGATATTCCCAACTTGAAAATGAAGTAGAATTCCCCGTTCTTGTGACTTAAACTTGCACCAATGTATGACAAAGAGCGGTGTAGAGACTTCATGCAACATCGAATCCCTAAGTACTTTATACTCTTCAACCAACCAACCATCAAGTATAAGACGTACATCACCTCTTGATTATCGACAACTCCGTGTGAATTGTGACACTGAATGTGATAGTTATTTTGTGGTAATAGAAAAGAAGAATCACCAAAATAACTAGATATCCAAGTCTTCGTCAATGTAGAGATTAAAAGCTCGAACAAGGATCATCAAGATACTAAGTACACTCACCCGTGAAATTTCACTTCAGTCTCAAATAAATAATACCAAATAAATTCCGTGATCACTTGACATTCCATTTCCAAATTCTTTGCCGACATTTTCCTTTATATTTTTGTGGTTGATTTACAGAGTGCACATTAGAAGGAACAACAATTCATGAAGAAAGAGATTCTTCAAGGTCTGGTTTTGGAAAAGGAGTACCAGAAGACGGATTATTATTCATGTGCAGCTTCAATATCATGATAGTCATCATCAACACCTTGAGGAATAACTGGAGATTGGGTTTCATGAGCAGTCTGAGACATACTTCAAACTAGTGCATCTTGCTCAATGGAGATGGAAGAAGATGAACCAAGAGCCAACAGAAACCGGAGAAGGAGCTTCATAAACTAGATGTCAAACATTCTTTGAAGCTTGGAAGTATTCATCAAACATAAATCCCAATCATTCTTAGTAAATGGAGCATTAGGTGTCTGAGGAGAGTCGAATGACCATAATTCAAGCATCAATCATCATGTAGAGAGTGAATAAAAATACACTCAATCATGTAATTTATTCACACAAAGTTTGCCATTTTTTATTCAATGGAGAAAGCATGAAGCATGTTGTTGAAGATGATCAAAACCAAGAAGATTTCTCTTCTTCCGAAGATAAGGCGCACTGAATCGTACGCATTTCTTTTCATTGATGAACGGGGCCTAAAGTGTTGTTAGCAGACACCATAATGATGACAATGAGGACCGAGGCTTGAACTGAATTGTCCAAACGTCATAATGATGAAGAACGAGGCCTGAACTGATGTATTCAGACGTCATAATGCACATGCATCAACATCGACATTCCAAAACTCTTGAAGCTGGAGAAATGATAGCTTTAGGCCTCCAGACTTTGAGTTTTCTCATATAGTGAATGATTGATGTACCTGCAACTGAGTAAGGACTACCTGCACTAACTTCACACACTTGATTGCATATATATAGGTTAGTGACAACAGTATCCAAACCCTTAGGGGTTTCACGATCAACCATGGTATTGCTATTAGTGAGCAACTTTCCGGTAGGTAACCACTTAAGTCCGACGTTCTTAAAAGTTCTACCAGTTGGCATCCACTTTTGGCAAGATCTAGGATTGCTAAGCGTTTTATGCATAGTGGAATACTTAACGATATTCCTAGTCTCTACTGATTTAGCAGTTTGTATCCACCTAGGAGGAGTTTTAGGTTCGTTTTGCTTCTTATGCATGGTAGATGACTTACTACAAATCCTAGATATATCCGATTGCATCTTAGTAGTGTTCCTAAATAACCTAGGAGGCATCATACAAGGTTGTGAACCTAAGATACCATCCTTTTGAAGTAGTGCCCTTTTCCTAGCTTTTTCTAGATCATAGTTCTTGTGCAAGTCATTTATATCATAAGTGTTTTGAATCTTAATGCTTGGTTTTGACACTATTTTTGAACTAATCCTAGAGGAGCTGAGAGCAGGAGTGGCTACATGTTGAGGTTTAGCAGAACTAGAAGCAATAGTCTTAGGCAAATAATGTGGAGTGACTGGTTTTGTCAAAACTTGTACCGCATCAACTTGGGAGGCAAACCGTGTTTTTGAAAGTTTTTGTCGTTCAGATCTAAACGCAGTCGGTTGCCTAACAACAGATTGGTTTCTATTCGATTGAGAGTCTGGTTTCCCCAAGATTGATGGTTTTGCAAACTTAGTGTACACACTATTCCCTGTTGCTTTTCTTAGCTCATTTTTTAATGCTGCAACTGTGAAACCCATTTTCTGAAATTGAGCTTTGAATTCATCATTTCGGCAATCAAAGAATTTGTTCATTCTAACGTCTTAGTACTCATATCTATGATTGTCTCGTTAAGATTTTTACAATTCACTTTCAAAGACTCATTTTCCACAAGTAACTTGGCCACATTTTGTTCCAATTCAATAACAGCACAGTCATGTTTAGCCTTAACTTCATTACACATATCACACATCTCAGTAACACGTTTTTTCAGGTTGTTGATTGTCAAGTTCTTGGTTTCTAGCTGAGCTTTTAAATCATTAATCATAAAGTATTCACGGAAATCAGGAAGTTCCAGATTTTTACATGGTTGATTAGTTTGAAAACTTTCTTCCTTTTGTTGCATTGCGATTTCAAGTGAAATACAATGTTTTTCAAGTTGCAAAAATCTCTTTGAAAGTTCATTAAAAGTTTCTTTATCAACCATATCATTTGATTTAAAAGCATCAGCCGTCAACACAGAACTTAACAATTTATCACGTTCAACATCCTGATCACTTTCCCCCCTTTATGACTCATATTTGTTGAATTAGACGCGGTATTGCTATCAGTCTTTTCCAACAAATTTGTGTCATAATTGGGTTTAATTTCATTAGTATGCTGACATTCATTAGAGAGCACATTTTGTGGAACATTTAAGGGTACCTCAGCACATGCCATTTGTTCATTAACCGGACTAAAATCTGCATCCATGTCATGAGTGACTGGGGTCACTGAACTGCTGGTAGTGTCAAGCTTATCAGTCTCTGATCCTTTGCGCATCGTGACAACTGACCCAACATCCAAAGCTTTACCCGAGTCATTAATACCATCACATGATTGCACCAAGGTTGCCTTCACTTTGTCGTCATTCAACTGTCTGTGTTGTGCTCTTTCCTTAATGAACGCCTTAACATCACCCATGAGTTGGATGAGTGTATCTCTGAACGTGTCAACTTCAATTCCCGTATGATCAGCAAAGCACCTTTTTGTCATATCACTGTGGTGGTCATACTCCAGAGTGAATTTCGAATCGATGAACACTTAAAGTTGTTTGTTGATCACACAAAGAGCAGCCATGGATCCAATTTTTGAAGATTCTTCTTTGTCAAGTTGTTGTTGTAATTGATCTAAGTAAAGAATCATTGTGTTTGTGAAAGTCTGAACATCTTGACCAAAGAGTGTTTCAAATGCACGTTTGAATCCCCTTTTGAAACCATTTCCCTCTAAAAGTACTGAGAGGTGTGAATGAAGTTGTCGGAAGCATTCTATGGAGCTTTTCTCTGCTTTATTGAACAATCTAGGTGGCTGATGAAACTCTTTCTCTTGAGAACTCGAGCACGACGATTCCACATTATCAATTTAAACAAAACCATTAGTCTGTTGTACATTGTTGGAGATCTGATGATCGTCGGTTACGTCATACAGTTTGAGAATTTCAAATATGACTGAGTCTGAAGAATTCGACATGATGTGAATGTTCACGGGATTTTACAATTCTATGATTTAAACCGAGAAATAGATTCTTTCGCGGGATTTTACAAAATCAAGAAGAAACCGTGAGACACCGAAGAATTGAGTTGAACGTGTTATGATAATCGTGATAACCTTTGGATCGACACAATGATAACCGTGATAACCAAAGAATTGAGATGAATAGTAACCCCGAAAATATCACAACCCAGAATATTACTCAATCCCGGATTCTTGAAGCTCAAACTAAACTTATTTGCTCAAAATTAGTAACCAATCACGGATCAATATAGCTTAATCAAAACCGTGTCCCAAATTTTGTCCGAAAATATAACACGAGAAACTCTTTGTATACTAGGCCTTTATAAAAAGAAATCGTCCCCTTGTTGTGATAACAGCCCAGACGAGAAGGAAGCAAGCCCAAGTAATCAAACTCAAAGTCCAATCCAAACAAGATAAAATCTGTTATAGTGATAATTAGCCCAATAATCTTAATTACACTAACCCTAAAATTGTGTTATAAAAGAGCACCCACTAATCACATCATAACCCTAATCACTCAAAAAATACGCAGTCACATCTTTTCTTATCACTTCTCTCTTATCAACAGCAGCCACCAAGAGATCTCTCACCCATAAAATAATAACGCCTCAGTGAATTAAGTCCGAGCACAAGCAATGTCACAACACTAATTTCTTAATTACTTTCAACCAAACACCCTGGTTAAACACGTCGTGGCTTCAAAAATTTTATCAGCTTAAACTACGAGTCATGCTAAAGATCATTTAAGCTTTTAAAACAGGTATGTTGGCTTGATGAGTCGTTTTGTTTGAAAGAACATAAGAAAGCATGAGACACGTTTGTCTTTGTGATTTCTTAACGTGTTCTGATATTAATTTGAAGCATATGCTTCTTCACGGATCAGTGATGGTGATATTCTTGTTGTTATGAAGTATGAACTAATCTACCTTAACACAAGATAGGCTGAGATCCTCTCTTTTAGTTTTCCTTTTCGTTACTTGTTTGATTATGTTTTAGCAAACCAAATGAAAGGAATAATAAAAACTCTTGTGGTATTATTATGTGGGTTGAGATATATCCGTGATGCAACTCAGTTCATACATGAAAAATCTGAAAAATATTAGATATGCAAGTGAACTATGACTGAGATCTCGAGTCCCCTAATTTCCTTTTCTCGTATTCGTCTTGGTTGAGATCTATGATGGATTGATGTTAAGCACTTATGATCTATAAAGGTCTAAGCAAATAGCTTAACGAATCTGAGATTTTTGAATTCTTTTCTTTACTTGAATATCCTTATACTTTTAGTTGTATTAGTTTAACAAACCAATCGCTACCAAGAATATAAAAGATAATCGCCACCAAGAATTGATTTGGGCAGCGTTTGGTTTAAGTGGACAGAACTAATCGCTACTCGAAGTAAACGCCACTCAGAGCTAAACGCCACCAGGAGGTAAACGCCAGTTTGAGATCTAAACGCCACAAAAACTAATCGCTGGTCTTGACTTAATAGCCATTTGTAAAAGTCCAAAAAGTCACTATCTAATATTTGTCTACTTCCCACAAACTGCCAAACGACTAGCTGGACACCGAGTACAGGACAAGGACCATTACAATATGAAACTTGTATGAAACTTAAACGCCAATATGAGACTTGTATGGATCTGGACTTAAACGCCACTTAGAACATGGAACATAAAGGAAAACGCCACCAAGAATAACCCACAAACTGCAGCTCGAAAGTGCTAAAAAATATCCTAAGCTAGTAAAATCAGTACGCTAAGCACCCTAAATGAGCTGAAAAGACCATTCTTAACACGAAAGTACCATCCTTTAACAAATTAAACCATAACCAAAGTTCACCCAAATGAATGCCAATAGATAACAATACGAACCAAGTAAAACACAAAAACCAAGCTCAAATTCGAGAATACGAAGTCCCTAAGATGAAACCTTGGCTCTTGATACCAATTGTAAGATACTCATATTAATAACATGTATGGTTTATGTGTTTATGGATTGAATTAAGAAGAAAGAAAGAAAGAAAGAAAGAAGATGAAAGTTTAGAGAGAGAAAGAGAGAGAGAAAGAAACCCAAAAAAAAAAAGAAAAATAGATTGAGAAGGTTCACCTACTCCAAGGATGGAGAGTATATTTATATGTACATGAGTTTTTGCCACTTGGGCTGCGGATCAGGCATACAGTGGGTAAAGACCCGTCCTTCTTCCGCGAATACTAACTACTTCTAATCTACATTTTACTAACTAATATAAATACTACGAGCTAAACAATGCTTAATCATATCTGGAGTGACCGAATCTTTCTTATACAAAAATCGTATTCCTAACATCTCCTCAGGTGGGTCTGCAATCTATGAATTGTTTTTTAGTGTTACTACTTATGCTAATTTATATTTTATACACAATTTGATGATCTTTTCATTGGAACTGGTTTGAGTATTCCTGTTGTCATGTATGTTATTATTAATGTTACGGTATCTTATATCTTGCATGTAAATTTTTTTAAAGATTGATCGTATAGTAGTTCCTTTTTAATATGGAATTTGCTGTGTTGTTTTATAAGTTGGATATCCAAACTATCCATATAATATTGATCATGTGAAGATTGGATATCATATCGTATCGTGATTTGTTATCGTAAAATTATTAACTTAGTCATATAATATTTGATTATGTACACGAGTAGTTATTTATTTATTTTTTTTTTTTGTCAACATGGACATGATTTGTATACATTATTATGAAGAAAATTACTCTAGATGGATAGAATGCTCATTGAATTATAATTTCGTAGTTATTTATATAATATGTGCATATATTCAAATTAAGTTAAATGAATAACATAGTGGGTTGTGTTTTGGTAAATTGTCTTTTGAGACTTTGAAGTAAAATTATCCGTATTAATTACATTGATGTTGTTGACAAAGTTGTGGTGTCAAGAAAGGCGAGTTATTTCAAAGCTAAATATGACCACACGGGTCGACATGATATCGAATATGACTATACGGGCCAACATGATACTGATTATAACCACACGGGTCAACATATAATTAAAATCTTAAGAATTTATCAGTTCATTATATAAGTGTCTGCCCCAACATTACGAAAAAAAATTAATTATTTAATCACCAGCCCGTGCATCGCACGAGTTGTATAATGCCTCGTACAACAAACACTTAATGTTGATCGGTTAAATTGATTTCTAACAATGGATTAAATATAGTCTTTTAAGATGGGAGATGATTTGCACACTCTTCTTTTTTACTTGCACACTCACTGTACAAATCATTAAAGCAGGATGTAAATAAGGTACAATTATCTGATGCAGTGTTTGGAGTGTCCCAATCAAAAGTAAAAGTGTGCAAATCAATTCCCTTTTAAAATTATCAATAGTACAACTTATAATTTAATATCATATATTTTTGTCCGAAAGTGCGTTTGGGATCGTCTTCAAACTTTTTTATTTTTTTGCTTAACTAATAATTTTTCTTTTAATTTAAATTTGTCACTAAAGAAATCGATGATTTTCCTATTAGTATGATGGAAAGGAATTCCCGATGAAGTTAGTTCCTATTCAGTTAGTTGGATTGTTGACTTGTTGTAGTAAATGGTATGACATTGTTAGTCAAAACTAGTTATAATGCCCGCGCACGCGCGGGTTTTTTTTAAAAAACTTTTTGAATGATATATTTTTATTTTTTAAAAAACAAATAATTTAATCTTTGTTTTGTTTAATTTATGATTTTTAATTTTATTTGTTTATTATTAAAGATAATCATTTAAAAATTTTAATCCTGTTGTTAGTTGCATCTTATCTATATTTTTTTGTATTTATCTTCGTGTAGTATATCAAGAAAACAAATTTTTAAAATTTTAAATTAAAAAATAATAATTAAAATATTACCCAATAAGGAAATATTTTTTTTTTCGAAATACGAAAGTACTTTATTTTATTATATAAAAAGATTACTATTGTTATCTTATTTATTTTGTAGTAAAAAAACAGTTTCGTAAAAGCACTACCTCTTCTCAATGTAGTAATAATTATCTGTATAACCACGAATGCAATCTAAAATTTTTAATTCTTTACTTTCGTCAACTTTTTTTACATATCAACTTCTTTTATATATCGATTAATTCTTTTACGTATTGATCAATTCTTTCA
Source organism: Artemisia annua (assembly GCA_014162995.1). Taxonomy (NCBI): domain Eukaryota; kingdom Viridiplantae; phylum Streptophyta; class Magnoliopsida; order Asterales; family Asteraceae; genus Artemisia; species Artemisia annua. The sequence continues at coordinate 90,058 of LBNU01010961.1, read as the reverse complement.
TTATACTCTTAACGATATGTCTTTCACGGGTAACCAAAATGATAAAATCTTATATTGTTGCACTTCCTTCCTTTTGCCCTATTTTCTAACACATATGTCAACATTTAAGTTTAATTTATGTGATGTCTCTACAACTACCCATTATATTGATTCGTGATAAAAAATTTGATAAGATGATAGCATGTTCATCTTAAATTATTTTTTCATTTTTTTTCCCTTTCTTTCTTTCTTTTTCTTCGTGAAATTGCATATATTTCCCTTCAAAGATAAATAATTCTTTTTTGATTGTATTAAATTAATTTTTACTATTAAATGTGAGTAAGTAATGATTATATTACTTTTTTTCGTTCTAAAACTCCAAAGTACATTCCATGTAGTTTGACAAATTTCACAGTTTACATCCCTGTTAGATAGATTGGGCCATATACATCCCTCCGTTAGTAAACGTTAGACAATATACATCTTTAGGGACGAATGACGCAAACGTGCTCCCGTTATCTACTAACATGTGTCTAACATGTGGGGTGTTTTTGTCTTTTTGCTTGTCACATGCGAGAGTAATTATTGTTATTTTGATCCACACACTAATCATAATATACGTAACCAAACACCCCTCATCTCATCCCTTTTGGTCTTAATCAAATCTGGCCATCACCGTTGGTCGCCACCACCACCATCACCACAGTGAAACACTAACCTTCAATCTTCATCTTCTTTCTGTAACCCAAATATAACAAATACCAAAAACCATAAACTAACTTCTATCTCAATAATTTTTAATAACCTGCTCAATCTAGAATCCACTCAATCCAAAACCCATTTCATTAAAACCTCCAAACTTACAACCTTTACAGTGTTACAAGCAAAAGACGAAAACACCCCTCATGTTAGACCCATGTTAGTAGAAAATCGTTTTTCCTTTGTGACGCATATTGTCTAACGTTTACTGACGGAGTGATGTATATGACGCAAGTTATGTGACATGGATGGTAAGTGTGACACTCTAAAAAGATATATTTTAGAGTTTAGTTTCTTTAATAACTGTCATAAACAAAATTTTCTTGTCAATCATAAAATTGCAACCAAGTGATAGTTTAAGGGAAGTGATTTGTACACCATTTTTTTTAGCCATCCACCACTAAATTACACCACTGGTGCACACAGTACAACACTGCTATGCATGATTTAGTGGTGGATGGAAAAAAAAGTGGTGTACAAATCACCTCCCATAGTTTAAGGATGAAAGTGCAAACTTCCCATACTAAAATAGACAAGACATTATCCACGAAATAAATGAGCAAGAAACCAATCCATAACAAACAAATTCAAACCACTCATAACTGATTCCACAAACACATTTTATGATATTATGATGAAACCAAAACCAACAACAACAACAAACACATTTTCATCTTCTTCCAAATGGAAACCATTTTAGCTCCTCATTCATTTTCATCACTTTTCAACCTCAAACAACATTGCTTTCCAAAAACAAACTCCATCACTACTTTAACAAACACCAAAACAACAACCATTTCATGCAATCTGAAAAAAGATACTAACACATTTTTCAAATCATTAGTACCCACAACAAACACAAACTGGCTAACTAATGGTTTAGCTGCTTTAGCTATCTCATTAGCACTTAATTTTACACCAGTTTCTGCTACTGCATTTGCTTCTGAGTTTAATGTGCTTAATGATGGTCCACCAAAAGATAGCTACGTGGTTGATGATGCTGGTGTGCTTAGTAGAGTCACTAGAGCTGACTTGAAGAATTTGTTGAGTGATTTGGAGTATAGGAAGAAAATTCGTATTAATTTCGTTACAGTTCGTAAGTTGACGGTTAGTCTCCACAATAAACTTACCCGTAATGTTTATTCGCTACTTTATCAATATATATATATATATATATATATATGATATGTGTAAAGATAGTGGCCGGGAAAGGGAGGGCTTTTGTGAAATAGGTCCACCCAGTTTGCAGGAAAGAGCTGAACATTACATTGCCTGAGGTGCGGTCCTTGGGGAAGGGTTGCCCGTCGATTCGAACCAACAATTTTGTGAACTTCAATATTAAATAAGTTGGTTTTTTGTAAGCTTGTGTTATGGACCTCAAAGAATAGTTACCATGTTTATAGTTCATGACAAAAGTGTATGGTTTTTCAAGAAACATAAAAGATTGGTGAATATCCATGTCGTTCTAGATAAAGCCTTAAAATCAGCTATGATTTTGGAAAGTAGTATTTATTTTATTAATTAGCTTACTTTCTTTTGTAAACTTGATGAACCAAATTGCTCTTGTTAACCTTAATACATGTTAACTTCAATAAACTAATCATATATAGTGTATTGCACTGAACCAAGCAACTAATGTGGATCATAAAAGCCGAATGCTAGATTCTTTGGGATGTTATGAATAACGGCACTTGATGAAGCTATACCGGATGCTTCTGGTTCACTTAGGCTCCATATCAAGAGAATCTAACACTTATAGTAGAAAAATGTGTAATTGACTCATAATATATTCTAAGCCATCATCTAATTTGTTCTATTTGAAGCTGTTTATTTTGTGATGGTATTATGAATTAATAAAGTTAATGAGTATGTCATTAAGTATTTATCATTGAAACCAAATGGGTTTGGATTTGCAGAGCAAAGCTGATGCATTTGAGTATGCTGACCAAGTATTGGAGCGTTGGTATCCAACACTTGAAGAGGGAAATAACAAAGGGATAGTGGTACTAGTGACCAGTCAAAAGGAAGGTGCAGTGACCGGAGGCCCTGAATTCATCAAGGCTGTTGGTGATACTGTTCTTGATGCCACCGTATCCCAAAACCTTCCTGGTAACTATCTCTCTCTTCTCACCTTATGTTCAGAGTGCTAGGTGTGGTGGCTAGCCACCCCTCGCCGTTCATACGTGGAGGGCTCGTCGAGCTCGCCACCCCTCGCCACCACACCGACCCCCCCTCGCCACCCCTCGCCGATTCCACCTTCGTCACTTCCCCGGCGAAGGAAANTCGTTTGGCTACTTGTGAATAAAATAAATAAATGTGTAAGTGGTGGGGCCCAAATGAAGAAGTTGAGGTTAGTTGTGAGTGAGGAGGTGGTTAGTTGTGAAGAGGTGTTGGGTGAGGTGGCACCGGTGGGACCCAAATGAAGAGGTGTTGGCTAGCCACCACACCTAGCACTCTCAGTATGCTGCATAATGTTCACCTATATAGCATGTGTACCATATGTCTAGATCACCTTTTGCTCATTCATTTGATTATTTGGTAAACAAAAGAAGGTAATGTACTTTAATAAAATCAACGTTTAAGGCAAGATGTGTAAGCTTTTAATCATTTAAGGGAAAGCCTGTTTCCAGGTTCTTTTATCTAGTTTTAAGCTTATAACCTAGACCCTTAAAAGTAGGTTTTCAATCTAAATTCCATAAAATAGAAGATGTACTCTGTTTCCCTTATCTGCAACTACCTTACATGCAATTTTCCCTATTAAGAAAATGGATGCACTCTCTGTGGGCAATGTTTGACCCAACTAGACGACTAGTGTCTATCACATTGCTTGATTGGAATGTTGGGGTTCAAGATTTATCTCTCTTTTATGTGCCTTTTGTATTCATGCTATGACGTACATCTATTTTATGATGTGTGTTATGCATGCACCAGCTTTTGCTCATTTTCCAAATGATATGAAGCTAATGTTTATCAAGGATAAATCTTGTAGCCTGCGTTTAACGCAACTATAGAGTGTTAAATCACTTGAATCAAGTTGCTTGGGGGTTTAAGACTGATAAGTCTTTTTAGGCTTTGTGCGCTATGCTATAGCATTCATCTGTATTAAATGTGTTTCTTATGCTCATATCATCTTTTTCTTGTTCGTCTACTTTTTTTAATGTAATAAAGAGACTTGAATAGGTTATCCAATTGATATTAGGTTACTTTATATATTGAGGATTCCTTTGACCAAAACTATCAACTCCGTATTAGGTTACTTTATATATTGAGGGATCCTTTGACCAAAACTATCAACTCTCTGTGGGGAGTGTTTGAGCCAAATTAGAGTCAATCAAATCGCTTGAACCTAACCCCACATCGGGCTTGAGCCATATCTATCATTTAATAGAACCAACTTGTTGTGGGTTGAGATTTATCTCTTTTTTGATGTTGTGCTATATTGCTTTAAAGAGAAAAAAGGTTCGATTGGATTGAAGTTGGATTGTTTTTGGTTTGAAGAGTCGTTTGAATTGGTTTTGGTTTTTGGTTTGTCTCAAGCAGCATAGTCGTGGAAGAATCACGATCTAAGGTTCGTTAACAGTTGGATCGAAGTAAAATTCATCCTATTTATTCTAGACACATAGTTCTAGTGTTTGACTGTTCACTTTTGTATTGGAATTTTGAGAAAAGCGCAGCATTCAGTCGAAGTTGCTGGTCTTTTTTGTTTTCACTTTCTGCGCAGCTGTGGAAGAATTGTCATATCTCATTCGTTAACTGTTGGGATCATCATGATATTTGGGTTGTAGCGTCTAGACACATATATTTACAGTCTCAGCGAAGGAATTCGTCATCTGATATTCGTAGAAGGAGATATAGGTAATCGAAGTCTCTGATTTTCTGAACGACTTGTTTTGTTTTGGTTTCTTTGAATTTGGACTGTAATACTTATCAAATAAGTGGGTCATTAGAACTTGGTATTTGGTACTTGAAATTTGTAGGTCGATTTGGTGTTTCAAGACTTGGTTATAATCAAGTCGTTTGGACTTTGTTCGATCGCATGGGAATTTGTCTGTTTGAAAATTTGGATCTTCATTTGCCGGGCTTTTGAAGTTTGTTGCCTGAATTTGATTGTCTAAGTTGAAGATCGTTTGAGCCGATTTGTTTGTTTGGTTGACCGTTTTGAATTTGTTGGTCGTTTTGAAGTCATCGGTGTTTGTTTTGGATCGTTTTTGGGAATCAATCATTTGTTTGAATTAGGCTAGTATTCTAGCGTTTGGAATTTTGAATTTGAGTTGGAACATGCGGAGGAGTTCAAGTCATGGTAGAGGTTAGAAAAAGTTACTTAAACTCTAAGGGTTGTTTGGTAAATTTGTTTTTTAGTTCTAGTATGTTTCCTAATTTGAGTTGATTGAGAATTTGATAATTTAGGTCATTGGTTTCTTATAAATAGGAATCAATGACATTAGAATTTTTGGTATCTTTAATTTATAAATTTGGGTTTGGTACCTTTCAATTTGGTTTTGTATTTTGTATGATAACTTTGAATAAAGCTTCCGCTTCGTTTGTCGTATTTTGTTATTAGTTTCGTCCTTTAATTATCAACAATTCAATTATTTTAAAATGCTTCTTATGTTTAGACCATCTTTCTGTTCAATCTTATGTCATTATTTTTCTTTCATTTCATTCTCATTATGATGTCTTCAAATTCCACATAACCTCCCCCACACCACTTTGTTTGCTTTACTATTGTGATTATTTACTTGACCATTGCATCTCTAGTACGAATGGTATCTTCTCAATAATCTTTGCTTTTTTGTAAAGTATTTCGGCTTCACGATATTTCCTCTTAATGAGCACAAACAAGCATCAACTTTGTAATGACAATTTGCTTAAAGGTTTCTTTTCTGGTCAGAAAGCTTAATAAATGAGTTAAAATGATCATGACATGAGAACAATACCCATCACTTGATTAACCATGTATATCTTAATTCATAAAGATTAGATTAATTGCAAAGTCCCCTTTTGGCAATCTTTCAAGCCAATTCACACCTTGTCCCTTGCCATCATAAAAAAATGGCTAACTGAATTGATTTATGAGTTGATAAACAATTGTATATATTCTCCTAACTGAAAGGCCTCCCAAGTCATTTGGTCATTTCATGTCTGTAAAATATGTTGTATTATTGTCAATCTTATTTATTCTGATGTTTTATGTGTATCTTCTATAGTCTTGGCGACAGACGAAAAATACAATGAAGCAATTTTTAGTACCGCTAAACGGCTAGCAGCTGCTATTGACGGTCTTCCTGATCCTGGTGGCCCACAAGCTAAAGAAACCAAAAGGGAATCCAACTTCAAAACCAAGGAAGAGACAGCTGAAAAACGAGATCAATTTACACTTGTAGTCGGAGGTTTGTTGGTCATTGCTTTCATTGTTCCCATGGCACAATATTATGCGTATGTCTCAAAAAAATAGCTATCTATATGTCTAGCTGTATAAAACATGTGCCATGAGAGATAATATCGAGCAATGTAATTAGAAAACGAAATATGATGTGGATTTATTCTGTTTCAAGTACTAATTGTATTTGTCACTGCTTTGGTGATGTAACAAAGGGAAACTATTTGCAATGAACATTGTTGATAAATTCAGATCCTCAACAGTTGAAGTTAGTTTGTGCCAAGCTCAGTCCAAACCGTTGAAGTTGAACCAAAATCAGGACCAGTATGTACGGTTTGGTTGGTCCAGGTTTCTATCTGAATTTCTTTTGTTGTCTGTATGAAAGAACGCTTTTGTACATGAGAAAGATTAAATCCAATTCACACTGGTTGAAACGATCTTAAACTGGAATTAAACCAACACTCATCTAAAATTATACTGCGCCTGGTTCACAAAATTTAGTGTGTTGGTTCATTTTGGACGCACAACATTATACATCGCAGAAATAACAGGCTTCTGGTCGTTGTTACGTCCAGTTGAGTTTAAATACTGATTCTTGGTCTGGCTACAACTTGTGTGACAAAGTTGATCATTGTATAATTAAAACTATCATTACGAGGCAAACTATAAAACAATTATTGTGGATGCATAATACGCACATATATCACATACAAGCGTGCATATAAATATGAGAATATATATATGTTTTTATGTGTTTGTATGCATATATTTGTTTCTGTTTAATAAGTTTCAACTTTCAACTTTGTTTTTTTTCACTGCTAGTGTCCAAGAAACCAGAAGCATAGTTATATATAGTCTCTGATTTTTGACGATTTTTGTCTGAATCCAAATGAATAAATTACATTGAGGTTTCTAAAATCTGAGATTCAAAAGAAATGGCATTTTATCAGCAAAGGGTGGATCTGAAAACTTTCCCGTAAGTATTTGTGACGCAATATGTTGATTTGCAGCCTCTGTATAGTGTATTCCGTCCCAGTTCACATATTCAGTTGTATCGTTGCATACATTGGTTGTCATAGAGCTACCATTTATGGTCTTCGTTAGGCCACAAGCTAGCTGGCTGTTGTAGTTTAGAGGCAGACCTCCGTAGCCACAACAAGCTGCTATTGGTTGTTCAAACCCTGCGAGTTTGGACATGTGAGCAAACGACTATGTACAGAACACTTACTAAAAGATACAGTAGTCTTTTGTAACATATACATAACATTTTCTAAAAGTTCAAAGTCTTTTCAATAATGCATAGCAACCATACCTCATTATCTGGAAAGTCTAAATCCTATCACATGTTTGTTCCTTTTATGTCATATAGTCTGTTCTGTTGATCACATGTGACACCTTAATATTTGTTTTCTTGTTAGTACCATAACACTCCCACATGAACACGATACACGGGACATCACTACTTTTGCATCACTTTTTTTAAAAGGTTGTTTTTTATAGAAAGTTGATTACTAATACTTAATTGAATTTTGAAATGTATAACTTGTATCTACTTAATATTATTTACTACTCCGTAGTATGTTTCACCAAGACTTCAAATTTTAAATCTTTGCTGAAACCCGTGGTCGACTGTAAACCTTAAGACCCGAGATGGATAGAAGCATGAAATATCCTTAGAAATCATTTCCTAAAGAAAATTACGTGTTGATCACATCGGAGTTGCTAGCCAATAAGTTTCCGACCTATGAAATAGAGTGTACCTTTCGAAATATTCCAATACCAATATGGCATATAACTAAATACTTTTTTCATCATGAGCAACCAAACGTAAATACCATTATTGATATTAACTTATAATGCATAATCGTCACTCATCTCCGTTTCTTAAGAATCCAAGGAACCATTCTGAACTTAGTCGAGTTTTCAACAAGACTCAACTATGTAAACCTATTTGTTCTAAAATAGTGGTAATACCAAAAGAGGCTCGTGTCATCAAAATTTCAAATTTAGTAACATTCTGATACAATAAAGGCGGATTTGAGTACAAGAGGTACTAACCGTATTTGGAGTAATTGGCAATGAGATTAGATTTGATTGTGAAGATGTCGATATGGGTGAAATTGGCATCTGAATACTGTGCTTGCATTTTTGTGACAAGTACATGTAGTTGTATGTTGAAAAGATTAGCTGCTTGGTTGTGTGCCGAAACACAACCAAGTGAATCTAGCTTTGAGGGATCTGTCCCGAACTTCGCAATGTTTTGGGGCAGGCACCCGAGTGGTCCTGTGTTATGAACCCAAAAGTTTCTTGCCCCTTGATCATATAACTTCTGAAAAAGTCAATAATGTGATCATGATATGTGCATAATACTGCTTAAAATCATGTCATTCTTATCAAGGTGTGCATGTCAATTATAATTAGTATAACCCATAACATTAAATTATGTAAAAAGTATTTATTGATCATTTTCCTAAATTCAGGGCACTAAACAAGGAACCGAACCTAACCTTGATTCCAGTTTCAAATTCGGCTAAAACAAATGGTATCGAAGCCACGACTTGGTCAAAGGATTTGGAGTAAAATGCACCAGCAAGATCATTTTGGCCAATGTCGAACATGTATAACCCCGTGCTGAAGTAATCTTCATCGGGTAAGTACTTGTTGAACCTTTTTGCTGTTACAAACAAAGAGGTTGCGATTCAATGTGGGTTCAGTAGAACATTTACCTTATGCACACATAGAAATGTTGCATTTTCGACATATACTATATTTGTGGTTTAAATTTGTGCCATTCTCTTGAATATTAGAAGTTGCATTGTGCAAAGTAGCAATTATATCATGATGTTCACATACAATAATCTCACATCCTCTGTATAGCATTGCAATCTTACACTCTAAAAAGGAATATGAAAATTGACCCATGACATTGATAAATATATCGTTAAAAATATATACATATATCTCCTTATCCATAGTGTTTCTCTCGAAGTTTATGCAAAGAAACCATTTTCTTGCCTTATGATATAATGAATACATAAACACACATTAATAACATATAGTATGACATACTTACATTTAGCTTGCAACTGAAGAACCCGAGACTTAAATCGAAAGAATTGAGCCACTTGAATACCAAATGAGAACGGGCTAACAGAGTATTGCGTTGGCGGTAATACAGTGGATCCTGCTGCTGCAAAATTACATCCTTTGCGGAAGCTGGGAACACCGAGAGCTTCCAAGTACGCATTTAGGAATGGCAAGTCCATAGCATCCACTACAAAAACATTGTATATTTTCAGATAAAAAAACAGATACGGATACAAACATATATACATATAGATAAGTGGGAACTAACTCAAGAAATCTACAATAAGGCGACCATCACAAAACCTCCCTGACGGTCCTTTGAAATACGTCTGGCCGTTAGGGGGGTCAAGATGGTCTCCAACACCAGCGACCAAGTCGCCCGTGTCAGAATTCGAGTCACCAAAGTTGAAAACAGCTGGATAATTAAACTCAATGCCATATGTTACATATGGTATGCACAAAATGAATAAAAGAAGAGCATTTTGGTTCATATCTATGGTAGGATGGGGTGTCTTAGCAGCAGCAACCAGGCATAAATATATCTTTGTTTGAAGGAGTGCTGGTAAGCTATTGTTTGTAATTGAAGTTTGCTTTGAGGTTACTACTGATCGATTAAAATGACTATAGTACCCTTAATGTTGGTTTACTATTGTACCCTTGTTAGTTAAGTAGTCAAGGGCAGTTCTGTTATGTTGTCAACCTACTCATGGCTGTTAGGCTTTTAGCGTTATGTTGATTTTTAACGTGTTTGATTACTGCTTAGTAATTATGGTAACTTTTGACTATAATTGTAAAAGTATATCTTATGCTACAATGTTTAACAGATGAGATCATTTTTCCATCATCATACGGCCGGTATATCGAAATTAGTCCTTTTCCATTTTTACAGTAGATCGTTATGCGAAAATGTTTTAACAAAATAGGTCCCTGTGAGCGAAGTATTTTTTACTTTTCTTCAAAACTTATTTTCATGATGTTGGTTTATTTTGTTTTAGTTTCGAATGACAACTTTTGTTACAAACAAAAAAAGAGTATATACCCCTGCAACAAATGTTTCCACCTTGGTAGTTTTATTCTTATTCAAATAAACGAAAAATCGTATTTGTTTTGATAACAAAATATTACGTTGTCGCATTTAAAAGTGGAGTGTTTTAATAAATTAAAAGTAAATCAATAAATAAGGAGGTTATGGATAAATTAAAGCATCCACAATGCATCAATTCTTCAAAGACGATGTAGGGGTGTTAACGATCCGAGTCGAGTCGAGTTTTGACCTAAACGAGCTAGGCTCGTTTATTAACTACTCAACTCGAGCTCGAATAAACTTTTGTAAATTGGCTCGAGCTCGAACTTGAATATATTTTTTGTTGTTCGAGCTCGAGCTCGAAGCTCGTTTAAGATTTAGAACTTTTTTTTTTTTTTTTTTTTTTTACTATTACAAAGATCAAACTCGATAGGCTCGTTTATTAGTTCGAGCTCGAAAGCTCGTTTACAATATAAAAATTGCTCTAATGCTCAAACTAAAGTGTATGTAACTTATAAGCTCAAAAAAGCTTGTTTACGGACACACAATCAACAATATCTAAAGCTTAACTAAATTTCAAAATAAGGTGGGGATATATAGAGTTTTTTCTCTTGAAAGTTTTCCTATTCAAGCAATGTGGGATAAGTTTACTAGTCATGTCACTCCTATATTTTGATTTCTCTTGTTTTTTGATATTCTCAATGTTTATTTTATTATTTTTTGTCAAGTTTTTCAAGTTAGAAATGAAAAGATATCGTTATATTTTTATATTTTTCTAATTATAAAACAAAAATAAGATAAACTTATACACATACAAGTATTTAGTAGCTAATGATTACATTAAAAGGTTTTTATCTTCCTTAATTATATAATAAAATATCAAAAACTATTCATTAGTTTATTATCACTTAGTAATTAAATTAATAAATAAAAACCAAACTATAAAATATAAAATAGAAAATATGTAATTGTAAGTAAATATTGAATTTTAGTTTCAAGCATTAAATAAGCAAATGGTGTAAAACCTAACGGTTTTTAATAGGGGTGAGCACAAAAACCGAAAAACCGAATCGAAACCGAAAAAACCGAAAAAGCCAAATCGAAAAAACCGCCCCATTTGACAAACCGATGGTGGTGGTTTTGAATTTTGTAAAAACCGAATGTTTGGGGCGGTTTTTGGATTCATTAGAAAAACCGAACCAAAAAAACCGCCCCGCCCCACCTTTATATATGTTTTTATATAATTTTATATTATCTATATAAGAGATTTGCTATTTAACTTTAATCATTTGAGTATACAACTTTATCTGTTAAAAAATAAAACAATAGTGTTGTTCAAATTTGTTACATTTATAGATATTATATCTTTGTTTTCGAACAATAGTGTTCTTTGAATATTTTTGTGAATGAAAAGTGCAAAGCCGCAAAGACATGCATTTTATATTTTAGATTCATGTTTGGTTGTTTCATACGTTTTTCGAAGCTTTGGATTGTTAGATATTATACTATTATTAATATTTTTTTAAATATTTTTGCTTGAAAACTAGGAATCGTAAACTTTTTATAAGATTAAAACATTCTTGTTTTCAAGTAAGAAAAACCGAATATAAACCGAAACCGAACCGAGTTAATGTCAAAAACCGAAAAACCGAAATCGAAAAAACCGAAACCAAACGGTTTGTAATTTTCAAAAACCGAAATATACGGTTCGGTTTTTGGTTTTACCATAAAACCGCCCTACCCCGCCCCATGCTCACCCCTAGTTTTTAACAATAGTTCAATCGATTGGACTGGTTGAACTATAATATAAATAAATAATCGATTTGATGTTCGACGTATTCAATATATAATATGTATATCATTATATCACACTGAATGTTCACTTTTGAAAGAGTTTAAATATGCTGTTTTTTTTAACTAAATAACTATGAGCTCATGTTACTTTTCTTGTTTATCACATTCACTATATACTTTTGTAGTATTTTTTATGAGTAGTGACAATGAAATCCTCAATTAATGTGATTGTAAAAGTAATAACACAATCATTTATGCATTGCTCTAATGGTATCACTTCCTCACCGCATACGTCTATTTCCGGTCAAGGATGACTTCTAAATAAATAGGTCATGAGTTCAATTCCATCTTTTGGCTAAAAGGTCACTTGAAAAGTGCCCACTGATTAGGGGTTGGGTCCATGGGAATGGTCAGTCGACACGCAAAAGGAGTGCATAGGGTCAAAGTTTCTCCGCTGATTTAAACCTTTTAGAGAAAAGTAATCACACAAATCTAAGTGTAAACTATAATGTTTAACTTGTATAGCTGAATGCTTACTTTCACCTATTCATTATAATGATCTAACTCGATCAACGACACACGCGAAAAAAGCACAAGTTTTGATGCGTCGGGTTGCAACACACTAAGTTTACAATCCTCCTATTTAGTGTACTTAATAATTGTCGTGTAGTATTGGTACGTCCAGGGGATTGATCGTTCTTTGTGGGAATAGTGAGGTGGACTTGAAATGTATGTCGTCTAAATCTAAGTATTGAAAGGATAGTCTAAAGAAATAGGTCATGTGTGATATGCAGGTGTGAATAAACGCATGTTACCTGTGTGTCGTTTGTTTATGTGTGTGACACGGTAATTTGCGACTTGAATTTGATTTGAAATCACATATTTCAACACGTGATTCATCTCTTGACCAAACTCGTAAGAGACAAAGATGAGAAAAGCCATAATAAATAAATGTCATGTTTAATTTTATCGAATATCAAATAAATTTACATTTCACATATTGTACCCTAAGGTTAGACGTACTATACCTCAAGTTGCCCATATAAAGGAATGTTGTAAAAGAGTAATGTTATATCATACAATTAATGTATAGTTTTCTTAATTTTTCAATTTCAAGAATATGAATTTTTCCTTATATAGATTAGTATTTAATTGATGGTAACATTTAGTTAACATTAAATAGATTATATGATTTATTTAGTTGACTTATTCGTCTAAAAGTATATATATAATATTATATTATGGAAAACCCGACAAATTAGCCAATTCACTTTTTAACCAAAAGAGAATCAACCAAAAAGTCAAAGAAATTCAACACACAATATTTCCAGAAATATCAGATATTCCCGGGTCGTTATGTGAAGTGTGAATGGAACGTCGCGTTCGGTTCGTGATCGGGTAATTTTGAATAGTGAAAGATATTTGGATTTTATGACTAAAATTACAAAATATAAACCAAAATGCAAATAATAAGCATATAAAATAAGCACAAAAGCACAAATAACCTAAAACACAATCTAAACTAAAAACGCGTACGTACGGGATTCTTAACGAGTCTTAAAAGCAAAAATGTGGAAAATTAATCCTAAAAATGAAAATCTATTTTTCTTAAGTCCTAATTGACCAAAAATAATTTTAGAAAAACGATTGGTATTTTTTTGGTTTTTATTTTATTTTTTATGAATTAAAAACTAATTTTATCTAATTAGATGATTAAAAATAGTAAAACTATTGAGAAAAATCTGAAACTTTTTTTAGAAAATACTTTAAAGTAAAAGGAATTAGAGGAAAATAGAAATGGGCCCACACCTTATTGTGATAAGTTGTAATAAGCAAAAAGGTGTTTATAAGCTAAAAGGGAAAAAGGGTCTTAAATAAAAAATAATGCAAATCATTCATATAAGTCCCTAGGGCGCTATTGGTATTGCAATGTGTGTGTAAGGCTTGGGTGTGTGGGAGGTCCAGGGTTCGATCCCTCGAGACTCCTTTTTGAAATTTTTTATTTTTAATTTTTTTTTTATATTATTTTTTAACTTTTGAAACTTGAAAATAAGACTGAAATAAGCAATTGTTAAAAAGACAAAAATTTTGGAAATGAAAAATAAGTTGAGAAAAAGCTTAAAAATCTAAACAGGTTATAAAAAACTTTAAAAACAAAAAGATAGAAACTGATTTTGTGGAATAAGCTAATGAAAAGCTACCAATTAATCCTAAAAGCTATGAAGACCTAAAAGCAACTAATATAAGCTGAATTTAACCTAAAAAGCACTTCCTAATAAGCTGATAAGCACAGGAACTCAAATAATCATAAAAGCAAAACTATTAACCAAACAGCCCTACATAGGCTACTTTAAACTAATGCATAAGCTTGAAAACTAAAAGCTAATGTATGCAAATATGAAAACAGCCTAGAAAAGCAACAAAAGAACTTGCAAACCAAATCTCAGACACTATGGAGCTTATTTGAGCATATTAAACAGCTTATAATGAAGGCTACTCAGGCACTTTGTTAACTGCTGATGAAAACAGCCTAATGGGTGGTTTTTAAGCTACAAATCAAGCATTGAAATCAATAAGCTAATGCACAAAACCCAAAAACAGATCAAGTTTAGCAACTAAAGAACTCATAAAACCATTTTTGAGACCAAAATGAGCTTATATGAGCTTTTCACACTGCTGATAATGAAGGCTGATGGGACACTTAAACTAATGAGCAGACTTGAGAATAGCCTGATAAGGCATTTTTTGAACCAATTTTTAAGCTACCAAATGAAAGAGATGATTATTAAAAACTAAAAACAGATTTAATTTACCAAACAAAGAATAGATTAAACCAATTTTAAAGGAATTTAAACAAGGTTTAAGCTATGAAAAATATCTGATAAGCTAGCTGTTTAGAACACTTGTTTTTTGGTTTTTCAAACTTGACACAGAAACAAAAATGAACTAAATGATTTGGAAACTTTTGTGACCCTGGACCAAAACTTGAAAACAACTACTTATACTATAACTTGACCAAAATTACCAATCAAAAACACCTTATACCTACTAAGTCAGATTTAAGCTATAAGAAACAGTTTTATGTGATGAACTTTTGAATTTCTGTAAAAACCCTATGAAACTTTATGAAATTACTTTAATTGACCCAAAGACTACTAAATGACTTAACTAAAGCTAATACAAACTAACATAAAGACCATAAGTGATTAAGAACTCTAAAAACCTATATGCCAAACACTCCTTAAAATGACAGTTTGGTTTTTTAAACTATTTAAAACCAATTTAAGCTGAATTTTAGCAAGACAGATGATAAAATAAGTATAAAAAGAAATAAAAAGTAGTTTTGATAAATTAATAAGCATTGTAAATAAGCTAACTGTTATAAGCTTCTTTTTTATTTATTTATTTATTTATTTTTAGTGTTTTAATGTAAAACTTGAACAAATGATTTGTAAACTACTAATAAGCAATAAAGAGCAATAAAATACTAAGATAAACAAAAAGAAGCAAGTAATAAGCAGTAAGTAAAGCAAATAAGCAATTAAGACTAAAAATGGAATTTTAAAAAAAAAACTTACAAGAACCCTTGCTCAGAACAGGGTTAAACAATCAATCTACAAGCTCTAGCTTGTCAAAGACAAGCTATTAAAAGCTATAAGTGTTACACCCATATCCCGACAAGGTACTATATATGTCTAAAATAAGTTATGAGTTAATTAGTGAATAAATGTGTGGCCATTGTGTGAAGGATGAGACTTGAGAGACTAAGTTTGCCACATGACCAAAGTTAATTAATAATCCTTATTTAACTAGAAAAGTCCAGAAATTTGGTGAAGTTAGAAGAGTGTGTGAGTGAGTTACGGTTTGTATAGGAGGGAAAGAAGAAGGAGCTCATTCTCATCATCCAAGCCATTTTAATCATTTTCAAGTGTTGTCAAGCTATTAGGAAGCATTATTTAATAATTCCCACCACAAGTAAGTGTTTCCCCCAATTTGTGAATCTAGGGTTTATGTTGTAAGATTAGGGGATGATGGGTAAAGGCTAGTAGCATGTTATGATTAGTTGATTAGTCCCTAATTAGAGTTAATTGTGATATAGGAAGCAAGTAAGGAGCTTGAAGCTAATTCTAGTAAGCTTGTGTTTTGTGAATTAAGGTAAGTATGTGGTCATAACATGTTTTGTAGCTTTATCATAATTTATGTATGATAATGATTTATATTTGTTAGCTTTATCATGTTTGTTACATGGTAATGGTGATGGATAGGATATAGGGTGCGTTAGCTAGTTATGGATCCATTTCTAGGCTTAGCTTAGTTAGTCGCGAGGGCTAACTATGGGATAAGGTTCAACCGCGAGGGTTGAGCGTGTTTAGGCCAACTATGTTGGCGTGAGGTATGTGCCCCTATATCGCTAGCTCAACTAGTGCGAGACTAGTTATGGTTATGGCATGATTTTATCTTATGTTTGTTATCTTGTTATACCATGTACTTACTAAGCGTTTCGCTTACATGTTTAGTTATGATGTTTTCTTGGTAGGTACCGAAGAAACAAGTAAAGGTAAGAATAAAGTCTAGACCTTAGCTTGGTAGAAGGAGTAGCTTAGTTGAAGACGGTAAGTAGAAGCTCATATTTTGGACCAAGCACTTGAAGTTGGAAACCCCGAGAGTCTTCCTTGTTTTGGGTATAATCTCGTCTCATGATTGTCGTCTTTTGTAGTCCTAAAACATGTCTTGGTCGTGTTATGAGTTTGTGTAAATAATGGATGGTCGAGTATGAATGTGGTTAAATGTGAAAGTCAACTTTAAGGGGCGTTTGGCAATAGCCCATTTTTACCCATGTTTGTAAAGTCATGGGTTAAGTGGTATTGTACATGTTTCTTGACTTATATTATGATAAGTTATGTCTTTGGATAAGAATTTGTATGCATATTTAGTGAATTCCACCTATTGGAAGAATTGAGTAGAAGTAGACTTTTTCCACCGTGCTAAGAGTCGAGTCTATGGTTGTTGTATAAGTCCAAATTTGATGTTTTTATGAGCCCATTAATATATTAGTAAATTCTGGAAAATTTCGTTAATTTTGGAGTCTTGGAAGTATGGTTTCCGGAATAGAGAAAAGTAAAAAATATAGCTTTTTCATACAAAGTTTCTGCAAGGGGTATATGGCCATATGGTATTTTCAGCATATGGCCATATGCTTACCTCAGAAACCTTATATGGGCATATGACCTGAGTATATGGCCATATGGTATTTTCAGCATATGGCCATATGCTTACCTCAGAAACTTTACAAAGAGCATATGGCCAGGATATGGCCATATGGTATTTTAGCATATGGTCATATGCTTTCGTTCTTGTATAAATGGATTTTTATAGTTTTTGTCAATCTTCAAAAAATCGTATCTTTTAAACCGTAAGTCGTCACGTGTCGTGTCACCCGGCGTTTCGAAGGTAATTGAGTCTAGTTTCATCTAAAAATAGCCTTAAAGTCTAGATATTTATAGATTTTTGTCAGATTATAAAAAGGTGTCGATGTGTCAGTTTTGGACGTACTTTTCGCGAAAAATTTTCACGTTTTTGGTCATGTTGTTCATGGGGTGTTACAATAAGCCTTTCCCTTATTGGCTTATCATCCACAAACTTCTTATTTTGACTTTTGTTGACTATTTTTTTAACTTTTCGAATTTAAAACAGAAACACACAAAATAAAACTCACAATCAAGGTTTTTAAGATCGGGATCCTACCTAGGATCATTTTCGGCTTTGCAAGATCCTGATCGTAAGATCGGATCGGGATTCTAAGATCCTACTATAATGTCAATCTTTAATAATCTTTGTAATATTATTCAAATCTACAAATTATTATATATTATAAACACAAAATTATATGAATGTTTTATGAAAATGTTGTTCTTAATTATGAATATGGAATGTTTAAGAAGAATCACAAGTTGTTTTTTTTAAATTATATAAAAACATAATCCATAACTTTGTAGTTTTTTAGTTTGTGGTTCGAGAAAAGTAAGATCGGATCGGATTAGATCTTAAAATCCTATGGTTAAGATCGGGATCCTATAAGATCTTAAGCTTGCTAAGACTCAACGTAGGATCCGGATCGTTTTTGTTTTGCAGAATCGTAAAATCGTAAGATCCTAAAATCAGGACCGGGATCCTAACAAATATGCTCACAATAAGCTAAAAAGCTTAAATGAGCTTATAGAACAGCATGTGGTTCGCGAAAACCAATATATATAATTATATTCTCTAAGAAATACGCAAGAAATACGTATTCCCGAGTCGTTCCGTGAAGGTGTGAATGGAAAATCAATTTCCGTGTCGAAAACGTGTAGTGAAAGAGGGGTAAAGATGATAAAAATGAGAATTACGCTAATGAAAATGAAAATAAAGCACAATTAAACCCGTAAACAAGTAACACACGTAATTGAGGCACACGTAAACTAAAAACGCAAATACGAATTAATAAACGTGAAATAAAACGTAACGTAACAATTAAAAACGTAAAAGTTAAGCAAATCTAATCCTAAGTGTGCAATTTAAATTTTCCTAACCTAAAAATATTAAAAGAAAATTTTAGAAAAAGAAAATTATTATTTTTGTCTTTTTATTTTTATTTAAAAATTAAAAACTATTTTTTGAATTAGATTTAATTAAGAGAATTAAACTATTTATGAAACAAAAGATTTAATCTACAAATTTATTTTTTTTGAAAAATCTTACTCAACTAAAAACTAGTTTTAAAAAAATAAAATAAATTTTTTTTCTTTTTGTTATCTATATTTGAAATTAAAAATGTTTAAAAAGGATTAAAAACAACTTAAAATGAAAAAGAAATATCAAAAGAACTTGGATAAATGTAAAAACTTCCTGGAAAAAACTAAAATATTATTTAAAAGCTATGAAAAATGAAATTAGTGAAAACTTAAACAAAATAAGCTGTTTTGGACAGATAAGCAGTTTAAGAATAAGCAAATAATTAAGCAATTGAAAAGCACTCACTACTAAACAAGGATTGGACAGAAAAGCTCAAGAAAATAGCAAATAAGCACTTACACAGCTTAATAAGCACACAGAAATGGGACAGAATAGATAACTCAAATAAGCAGTGTAAATAAGCTCTAAATGGAAATCTAAAAGCAGATCCTTAGAGAGAGCTGGCTAGTCTAACTTTTTCCCCAACAATCTCACCAAAAACTCCACTAGATTGCTAGAAACAAGCTTGTGAATATGGGCCTAAGAGCAATAATCTGTGGTGCAGGGGAGAAACCTGAGCAAATAGCACACTTTGATCCAACTTTCTAATAAGCTAATGAGCAGCAAACTGAGAACTTCTTGTTGTTACAGATTCTCAAACAGCCAATTAACACAAATCAAAAAGCACAAAGAATTTCCAAGCTGTATTGAATACTAAAAATGATCAAACAATCTGTCCCATTTTCCAGTTAATGAGAATTTTGACTTTTTGATTTTATCACTAAGTTGACTAATCTGAATTTTGATCTCTCCTAAATGATTGTTTATGTTGTTTTAAGCTAATATGAGACTAGTTTAAGCTATGTTAATAACTTCTAAACCTGAAATGAATATTATGCAATCTATAATTCCTAACAGTATGCACAAATTGAAATGGAAAGATTATTTTTGCTTCTTTCTAAGTTACCACTGTATTTTATGCTTGAACTAACTATATTATAACTAATGTGAACTAATGAAGCTACTGCAACCACTTATAAGTCCCTATAGCACAGTCAAACTCTCTGATCCAAACATTATTTGTTTCAACAGATGAGATCCAATAACAAAGCAACTGTGTTCTAAAGTAATCCAAACCCCAAACTCAGTACTAGTTATGATTCAATAAGCTCAATGATACACAGAAACATAGATCTCAGCAACAGTTAACCACAGACACACAGATTCACTAATTCAAGCAGATTCAAGGCAATCAAACAATAAAATGATGCAAACTTCAAATATATGATGTAATCTACTGTAATCAAGCTATATTATGATGAATGTGAGCCAATTAAACAGTAACAACTAGATAAGAACAGATCTACACCTTCACAAGCTACTTATGCAAAATTAAGCTATAAATGTAAAAGGAAACTTACAAATATACCCTCAGCATGAACAGAGGGTTTTCCAATGATGCATATCTTTAGATAGGCTATCTGCTTCCCTTTCTCAGTATAGACTATCAAATTATAACCTTCTGAATAAGCTCAGCTTATTGGATAAGCTGAGTTTGACTTCTGTTGACTTTGGTACTTTTCAGAGGTAATGAACTGAATAATCCTAAAAAATACTCACAGAAGCTATGTTAAGCTAACATGAGTCTAAACTAACTGAAAATCAAGCTTGTTGAAGCTTGTTTTTGAAAATGAAAATATATTTTTGGTATTTTTTTGGATTTTCTGATTTTTTTAGTTTTTTTTTTTATATAAGATAAAAGACTTATGAGATATAAAAGTTGAAATAAGCTGTAAAATTTTAATAAAAGCTAATAAGCAGTAAACAAACTTAATAAGAGGAAATTAAGTAAAATTGAAATATAAGAGAGTAAACAACTATTTTATTAAACTGAAATTTGGAATTACACTATTAAGCTTTGAAATTACATTTTGAGAAGTAAAACTAACAGCATAACATTACATAAATCCTACACACCTATGACTATGGGGAAGGGGTATTTATACACGAAGGGGTGAGCTTGGGTGAAGCTTCTAGGCTGCCAAGTCAGCTATCCAGGTGCATCTGTGTTTCTTTCAAACCCTCCATGGCCCTTGATCATCTCTTGGTCCCCAATCTAAGAATTACAACCGTAGGATTAGATCCCCCAATCATGTGGCACTCAATTTCACGCAGATATGTGACCTGGCAACTCTGACATGTCAGATATCTTCTAGAAACATGCGTCGAATGCCCAATTTGCCCTTAATTGTGGTAATTTTTGAGTTGGGTGAATTAGGGTTCGTGGAGCAGTGGTAAGACTGGGTTTGGGGGTAAATTTGGGCGCGCGTATTTTTAAAAGGTAATTAATTACCGGGTTTGGTTTGTGGGTACCGGGTAGTGAACGGGTTAAATGTTTAAGGTAATGGGCCTTAGGTGTTTTTAGGCTTGGGTTTGTAAATAAAGGGTGAAGGGTTTAGTTTAGGTTTAATAAAGTTTAGGATTTAGTAAATACTAAGGACCAAAAGTGTAAAAACTGAAAGTGTAGGGACCTAGGCTGCCAAATCTGAATAGTACTTTCCAAGGGCCGTAATTGTCAATCTTTGAATATTTGGAGGGCCATTGTTGTCATTTCTTCAATATTATCTTCAAGGGACCATTTTTGACAACTTTGGAAAGATGAGGGACCAGTCTTATAATTTTCTTCAAACTTTGACCAGGGACTTCTTTTGCCAATCTTGGAATCTTAAGGGATTTGAATTGACTATTTGAGCTTGACTTTGACTATTTGACTTCCCCGGCTTCGGCTTTTGACACTTTCCATTCTCGTGCTCGTTTTTGTCGGTTTTCTTTGATTTTATGTCCATATATGAAATATCCGTTCCTGCACAATCACAAACACAAAAACACAATATCTTTGGCATTTATGGTTAGTTTTTGGTCGTTTTGGGTCTGAAATTTGTAAATAAAAGGTGTATGAATAAGCATACATCAAAATCCCCCAGACTAAGGTATTGCCGTGTCCTCACGCAATGTGATCAATTCACGCTTTTGAGATAAATAATTTCAGATCCCTTTTTACTAACTTTGGAAAGTAGCAAAATGTTCAAAAGAGATTACGAAATCATTTATTCCCGAAAACGCCCCGGTTTTCCATTTTATTCCTTATACTAATCTATACTACTATTTTTGTATTTTTCCATTTTTGCTTGTGATGGTATGTCGACTTTCATCATTTTGCAATAATGTTTAGGGTCATAGAGTAAGAACACGACTCGTGGAGAAGTGACCATATGGATAAAATTCATCGTCCCTGATTTTTCACAAGCCCCCAAACTAAGCGTAAAAACGAGATCACAGCTTATTTACAAGTTAGATGCCTATACTACTCATGGTAGTTACTTGTGTAAAAACCCCTTGCTCCCATATCTTAGTGTATCTATTTATTTTAAATTAAGTTGAGAAATGAATTGCTTCATATTTTCTCGTTCCAATATGGTTTAATCCGATAAAGATACGAAGAATTCAAACGCTAAGTAGTTATTGATCTTCTCTTAAGAAAATTTGCTTTAAAAATGAGGTACACATCAAGGATATTGGATACATACATACAAAGACTTTGGAATACATCAAAATAGACATAAGTTGGAGAGTACTTTCACGTGCACCTCATGCGCCCGATCTAGGATCGTTAGCATGCACCTCACGCGCTACCAACTTTAGTCTTAATACTTAAGCTCATAATCCATAAATCTCAACTTAGATCCTTATTCTTTCTTTTGATTTTTTTCACTTTTTTTTTTTTTTTTTTTTTTTTTATTTTTTTGATATTTCTTTTGCCTTTTTAACTTTTCAACCCCGAACCTTCACGGTTTCAATCCAAGATCTACCGCCTTTAGAAGTAGGATCCAAGGTCCGATCTCAATCCGAAGTCTCAAAGCACCTTAGCTCTAATGAATATCGGGCTTTAAAGGGTAGCTCCGAAACCACATACGTACAACTTAATAGAATTGGCGTGTATCCTTGATGTATACCCAATTTTTCAAGCAAAGATTCTCTTAAGAAGATAAAGAACTAAATTTCGTCAAAACCGAGACATCTTTAATTATTATACACAAGATATGGAGTGAAACAATTTGGCGGGAACAAAAGGCCACAAGTACCTTCGATGAGCTTTAAAGAGAACCACTACTCCACGTATGGCATCTAACTTCTAAATAAACTCTATCATTTCTCGCTCTTCGCATTTTTAACAAATCTCAAATAATGAGACCCGCGAATACTTAGCCGATAATCAGCCACGCATATATAAAGTCAAATACGGAAACTTGCAAACTCTAATAAAAGAATTCGCATTTTCTAGTTCCTTATGTAAAAGACTAGCGGAAGCTTTTAAGCTGCGCATGTATAAAGTTACGTACGAGAACTTTGTAGATTCTAAAGAAAGAATTCGCGTTTTATAGCTCCTTGTGTACAAAACTAGCACAAGCTTATATGATCATCATTGGTTAAGGGGAACAAGCTAGGGCTCAACACGCTCGGTCAAGTCAAAATTTTATTCCTACTCTCGCCAGCTGAAAAGTTAACACGGTGTCAAAACACTTATTATATTTTTGCATATTTTTTCAACTTTTTCACTTTTTTTTGTGCTTTTTCACAACATTTTCATCATTTTTTCTTTGAAATTTTTTCAAAATTTTCAATTTTTTGCATTTTATGAGGAAAAACGGGGTTGCGAGAGTAAACGACTAAAATGAAAGTGCAAGGTCAAAATCAAATCGAAGATTCACCCCCCCCCCCCAGACTAAAGATAAACATTGTCCTCAATGTTTTAAAGGTAAGGGTAATCCTAACAAAAATCTAGGGCCGTTTATTCATTATGCCAAAGATAACGTTAGTCGATAAGATTAGGATATTACGGATTTCCCGTAGAAGCAACGATGAATGAAACTCGAGTGGAGAAAACAACAAGCACGAGAGTCTTCATAAATCGGGGCAAATCCTGGACATACACAAATAACCACAAAACACGAGAAATGGAAGAGGTCGCCCCTCCTCACGTCACTTATTAGAAAATAAAGAGAATAGAAATAAAGATAAATGGATAAGCATGGGTTGCCTCCCACGAAGCGCTTTGTTTTTGGTTACCGAGTCACGTAGCTTGACTCGATCCCCGAATTCAATTGTCCTTGGGGAAAGTTTGGAGATCCGGGACAACCATGGGTGGTGTATCCCCTCCGAAGTAATGTTTGAGACGATGACCGTTCACCTTAAAGTTGGGACCATCGGGTTGAGCTAACTCGATGGTGCCATAAGGAAAAACATGGGTAACGGTAAATGGTCCTGACCAACGGGTTTTGAGTTTGCCCGAGAAAATCTTCAATCGAGAATTGAAAAGAAGAACTTGATCACCAATGTTGAAAACGCGGTCTTTGATTTTTGAATCATGAATCCTCTTTGTTTTCTCTTTGTAGATCAAAGAATTCTCGTAGGCTTGATCATGTAATTCGACCAATTCTTTCAATTGTACTTTACGATGATCACCCGAGGTTTTAAGGTCAAAATTAGCATGTTTCAAAGCCCAATAGGCTTTATGCTCTAACTCGATGGGTAAATGGCAAGCCTTTCCGTAAACCAACTTATATGGAGTACACCCGATGGGGGTTTTGCAAGCGGTGCGGAAAGCCCATAATGCATCGTCTAACTTATCGGCCCATGAGGCACGATTATCATTAACGGTCCTCTCTAAGATACGTTTCAAACCATGATTGAAAACCTCCACTTGACCGCTCGTTTGCGGGTGATACGCGGTAGAAAGACGATGGGTAACTCCATACTTAAGCATAACTTTGGCGAATTGATCGTTACAAAAATGAGTACCGCGATCACTTATAATAGCACGAGGAGTTCCAAATCGGGAAAATAGACTCTTCAAAAATTTCACAACAACTCGGGCGTCATTGGTGGGGAGCGCCTTTGCTTCAACCCATTTTGACAAGTAATCGACGGCCACGAGTATATACTTATTCCCTCGAGAAGACGGGAATGGTCCCATAAAGTCAATACCCCAAACGTCAAAGATTTCACAAACTTGAATCGCATTTTGAGGCATCTCATCTCGTTGTGAAATTTTTCCTTGTCGTTGGCACGAGTCACAAGACTTCACCAAGTCTTGTGAATCACGGTATATCGTCGGCCAATAGAATCCGGAATCGAAAACTTTCTTAGCGGTGTAATTGGCACCATGATGTCCCCCCGTGGGTCCATTGTGGCATGCCATAAGAATCTCATCGGCTTCCTTGCCGTGAACGCACCGCCGGATCACTTGATCTGCACAAACTCTAAACAAATAGGGGTCATCCCAATAATCGTGCTTAACATCCTTAAAGAATTTCTTTTTCTGTTGGGACGACATCCCTTTCCTTATGAAATTCCCCGCATGGTAATTCGCAAAGTCGGCGAACCATGGGGTACTAGAATCATGTGATAAACTCCCAAGTGTCTCAAGAGGAAATGATTCATTGATTTCCTTTTTCTCGAGAACACTTTGATGGGGATTTTCAAGTCTAGACAAATGGTCGGCGGCTAGGTTCTCCGCTCCTTTCTTGTCTCAAATTTCGACATTGAATTCTTGAAGAAGGAGAACCCACCGCATTAATCTCGGTTTAGCATCTTGTTTAGTCATAAGGTATTTCAAGGCCGAATGGTCCGTATACACTAGGCATTTTTTCAAAAGAAGGTAGGGTCGAAACTTTTCGAAGGCATAAATGACGGCTAACATCTCTTTTTCAGTAGTTGTATAATGATATTGAGCGTCGGTCACGGTCTTACTTGCGTAGTGTATCGGTTGAAAATATTTGGTCTTACGTTGCCCCAAGACTGCCCCGATAGCATAATCGCTAGCGTCGCACATAAGCTCAAAAGGCAAGTCCCAATCGGGGGCAACTAGAATCGGAGCTTCCGTCAATTTCTTCTTAAGTATCTCAAACGCTTCAACACACTCATTAGAGAAGAAGAACGGAGCATCTTTTTCAAGCAAATGGGTCAGAGGTCGGGCAATCTTAGAAAAATCTTGGATGAAACGTCGATAAAAACCGGCATGACCTAGAAAACTACGAATTCCTCGAACGGTGGTGGGATGAGGTAGCTTTGCGATCACATCGACTTTAGCTCTGTCGACCTCAATCCCGGCTTTGGAAATCTTATGACCAAGGACAATGCCCTCTTTAACCATGAAGTGGCACTTCTCCCAATTGAGAACCAAATTAGTGTCTTCACACCTGGTATGTGTCAATTTACAAATACCTTTTATCTTGTAAATCGGACCAAAACGACCAAAAACCCAACCATAAATGCCAAATATATGTTGCTTTTGTGTTTGTGACTGTGCAGGTATGGATATTGTGAAAAGGACAAAAGAAAGGCAAAAACGACAACACGAGCACTGGATTTGAAAAGAGTAGCAAAAGCCGAAGCCGGGGAAGGATTTCTTAATTATGGATCATATTTGAGCAATTCGGCAAAACAAGTCCCTAAAGAATCAGAGAATGTCAAAGATAGCCCTTGGAGAATATTTTTGAAGATTTACAGATTTGGTCCTCAAAGTTTCTGAAAATACAAGTTTGGTCCTTGGATAAATTTACTACTAATCCTAATCCTATAT
The DNA here is from genome assembly GCA_014162995.1 of Artemisia annua. Taxonomy (NCBI): domain Eukaryota; kingdom Viridiplantae; phylum Streptophyta; class Magnoliopsida; order Asterales; family Asteraceae; genus Artemisia; species Artemisia annua. The sequence goes on along the minus strand of LBNU01010961.1, from coordinate 63,682 downwards.
CAAACCAAACGGATCCATTATTTATTTTAACCCAAAAAAAGCCCTTAAACCCAATAACTTAATACCCAAATTCCCTTAGGCCCAAACCCTTATACCCGGCCTGCCACGTTTTTACCCCAGTCAAACCCTAAACCCGGTCAACACAAATAATAAATACCATTTGATTTACCCGCCCCCTTTTTACCTCGCTACCAAGAACATATGAACCCTAAGTACTGTTCACACGAGTAAAAACCAAATTCACCACAATTAAGGGCAATTCAGTACATGTACACGCGTTTCTAGAAGCAACCTGACATGGCAGGCCTGCCATGTCAGCAATTCGTGTGAAAGTTTGTGCCCATCATTGGGTAATCATTGATCCAAGGGTTGTAAATAATGGGATTGGGCTCCAAGGCAATCAAACGGCTATAAGGGACTCAGAGAAAGCACAAGTGCACACGGATAGGTGACTTGGCATCCGAGAAGCATCCATCCATTCGGCTATAAATAGGGCTTGATCTCTCCTCATTATCTAGAGTAGTTTTTAGTAAGGTTATGCTGCTTATTTGTATTTCAAATATCTTTGTAATGTTTTCAATCTGATTAATGAAAGTTTAGTTTTAATTTGAATCACTTCCTTTACTTACTTTTCCTATTTAGCTTAATTGTAGTTTATACTTATTATTTCCTGATTATTGAGATTACTTAAATCAATTCAATCTGTTTTTACTATTCTAAATAATAGTTGTTTGTTTGAATTTCAACAAAATAAAAAAAATAATAATAATAAATAAATAAATAAAAATATTTTCATAAGCTTCAATAAGCTATTTTTTTGTTCATTCTCACTCATACTAGCTTGTGATAGCCTTTGTGAGTGAGTATTTGGTTTAATCCAGCTCAATCTCTCAAATCCCAAAAGTCAACAAAAAAGTCAACTGAAACATTGGAGATCTTGATTAAGGGGTTATATCATAGTCTATACTGAGAAAGGGAAGCGGCTAGCCTATCTAAAGATAGGCTTCATATAGGAAAATCCTCTGTTCCAGCTGAGGATGTGTTTGTAAGTTACATTTTTACATTTTTGAAGTTTTACTTTGCATCATTTAGAGTAATTTAGTATAGATCTGAGTGTACTAATTGTCTACTGTTTGATTTGAGTTGTTTAGTTATTATTCAGCTTAGTAATAATAGATTGCATCTTAGTCCAATTGTTTGCTCTTGAATTGAATTCAATGTTATATAACTGCTTCTATTTGAGATCTGTGATTCTGTGGTTATTGATGTTATGAATTGTGATTTTGTGATTCTCTGAGCTTGTTGAATCAGTACTTGTACTTACTTGGTGGTTTAGTGGATTAAAACTAATATTTTCTTCACAAAACTTGCATAACAATTTGATTAAGGGTGTTTGGAACAAGTTGATTTGCTGTGATAGTGTGGAAGTTTGGTGAATTGGTTTGCCTCGGTAGTTTCCTTAGGGTAATATTAGGCTTATTATTGCATAATATCAGTATCTCATACATTAAAAGTCAAATTTGCTCTTAAATCTTAATTTCAGTTAACTGTTAGTGCATTAGGGTAGTTTATTCATAGAATTAGTTGCATATCTGTTAATCTAGTCTAATATAGTTGCATCTCAGCTTAGTATAACATATTCAATCATTTAGGATCATCTTAGTTTCACAATAGTCAAAGTTGCATAATAAAAGAAAAAAAAAAGTCATAAAGGTTATTCAATTCAGATTTGGTCAAAACTTTAGGATAACTTCTACGCTTCATTAGTTGTTGAAACTTGGATTTGTAAGTTGATTTGTAATCTTTGGTAGCTTGTGAGTTTAGAACAACCAGAAAAACTCAAATTGGAAACCATTTGCTCACTTGAATCTTAGCTTAAAAACTGCTATCTGTTCAAAAAAGTGTCCTGTCTCTTTGCATAATGTCCTATAAGCTGAAATTCATAAGCCTCTAATTGCTTTATTACTTGAGATTTTCCTGTGTTTATTGGGGCAAAAGGAAGCTAGTACTAGTGGTTGTTAAGAATTAAGCTTGGATTTCAATTGGCAGCTTATTTGTGCCTTTCATTGAGCTATTTGGGACTGTTTTGGAGGAATAATTGCACCATAAGTTTTTTTTNGTAGCTTGTTTGATTCTATGATTATTGAGTATATTTGAGGTTTAAAACAGCTTGTGATACTAGCTTGAGCCATTGTAGCTTTTAGAATAGCTTGTGTGCATTATTGAAGGCTGTTTGGGGTACTAGTGTTCATTGGCAGCTTAAGCTTGTTAATTCCTTATCTTAGCTTGTTTCTGTTTTCACTGAGCTTGTTTGAGTTAATTCATAGTTGGTGTGAGCTTGTGTATCTATCTGTGTGCTATCTGAGCTTGTGAATTCTAATTTCCTTGGCTGCTAAGCTTAAAACCTCACATAAGCTCTTAAAGTGCTACTGTTTGATTTCATAAGCTATTTCTCAGCTTGTTAAAGCTTTTCAGTAAAACTTTCTTCTCAAAAGTTTGTTAGTGTTAGCTTGTTATCGTTTTTGCAAAAAGAAAAATAAAAAAAATAGTTTCAAAAGTTTGATTAATCTGGGAATCGAACCTGGGTTATTTAGAGAGAAAAACGTTTTTTTTTTTTAGTTTTTGAATTTTACAAATTAGTCCTTAATCGTTTGTTAACTCACATTTAGTCCCTGTCGTTTTTGATAAAAGTTTAGTTTAATTAAGAGTTTCAAAAATTACAGTTTCAGTCCCTTTACTTTTATTCAACTTTTTATTTTTATTTCCTTAAAAGTTAGTTTTGTTTAATTGCAGTTTTAGTCCCTTAGCTTTTAATCTTTGCATTTTAGCTTTATAACTTCACTTTTAGTTTAATAAATCTCGGGATTAGCCCGGGATTTGCGTTATTTGAATTCTTTTTACCTTTTATTTGCTACATGTGCCTTTATTTGTTCCCGATAACTTAGATCGCGTTTAGTTTTCCCATATTGTAGTGTAATTTCATTCAATACCATAATATTCACTTTTATCACTTTTCACTACACGATATCACGAATCGATTCCCACGATTCCATTCACCTTCACATGGGATTACGACCTCGGGTTATCCGTATTTCTCGCGGATTCCTTTGAGAATACTTATAAATATACTATATATTGATTTTCGCGAATCAAACTAGCATTTTCTCCAAATGGGCAAGGCAAGCGATAAACGAATTTCCATAAACCGAAAAATCATCCATGAATACTTCCATAGTCTTTTCGATCATATCTTGGAAAATGGCCATCATACACCTTTGGAACGTGCCTGGAGCATTATATAAGCCAAAAGGCATACGTCGATAAGCAAACGTCCTATAAGGGCAAGTAAACGTGGTCTTTTCTTGATCCTGAGGATCGATCGGAATCTGAAAGTAACCGGAGAAACCATCAAGAAAACAATAGAACTCATTTCCCGCTAGACGTTCTAGCATTTGGTCCATAAAAAGAAGTGGGAAATGGTCCTTTCGGGTCGCATCGTTAAGCTTACGATAGTCGTTACAAACTCTCCATCCCGTAACAAGACGTGTAGGAATTAGCTCATTATCTTCATTCGTCACTACGGTCATTCCACCTTTCTTCGGAACACAATGGACCGGGCTAACCCATGAGCTATCGGAAATGGGGTAAATCATCCCAGCATCGAGGAGTTTGATAACTTCCTTTTTTATAACTTCATGGATTTTAGGGTTAACCCGTCGTTGTTGTTTGATTACGGGCTTAAAATTATCTTCGAGCAAAATCTTATGAGTGCAAAAACGAGGGTCTATGCCCTTTATGTCGGAAATTTGCCAAGCGATGGCACTCTTATGCTTCCTAAGCACATCTAAGAGACGGGTCCTCTCCTCATCTTTAAGGTCTTTAGAAATGATAACGGGAAATTTGTCGGTCCCTTCTAAGAAAGCATATTCGAGATGAGGAGGTAAATCCTTGAGCTCGGGCTCCGGAGGATTTTCTTTAGACGGCTCAACTTCATTAACTTCTTTGATTTCTTCAACATGAATATCCTTCGGAGGGGGAGAAAGTGGCGGATCTTCATTCAATAATTTTTCAAGCAAACGAATATCCCCCTCCGGATCAAAGATGGTATCATCAACTTCCGGTGAAATTAAATCATTTGAAAGATAAGCCTCGATCTCGTCCAAGATGAAATCACTTCCCTCAAACGGAGTGAGGGTAGGGGAAGAGTCGGCAACAATAGGTTGAGAAGAAGGAGTGGGATATCCACTCAAAACATTATGAGAAAAACGAGAAGTTCTTGAGAATACTCCTCCGAAACTTCATCAATAACATCAATTCGATTTACGGACATGCAATCATCGGTGGAGGAGTATCTCGACGTTTGGTCCAAGTTAAACGTGACGGCTTCGTTACCATTTCGCAAAAGTAATTTACTCATCGTAAACATCAATCAAAGCACGACCCGTCCTTAGGAAACCTCTTCTGAGAATGAGAGGAACCCTTGGATCGGGATCAAAATCGACAATCACAAAATCGGCGGGAAGATGAAACTTTCCAACATTAACGATGACATCCTCGGCGATTCCAATGGGATGAGACGTAGATCGATCGGCGAGCTCGAGAGTCATGCAAGTGGGAGTAGGATCGGGAAGAGACAATTTCTTCCACATCGATTTAGGCATAAGGTTAATGGTAGCACCAAGATCGGCCAAGGCGAAGCATTAAACCATCCCCGGAAAATTACACGGAATTAGGAACTTGCCGGGATCTCCAAGCTTTTCGGGAAGCTTTTTGAGGAGAACCGCCGAACAATTTTCATTCAAAGGAGTTTTTGCCATTTCAAACAATTTTTCTTTATTATTCAACAATTTTTTTATCATCGACGCAAATTTCGGCATTAAAATAATAGCATCCGCGAGACTTAAATCAAAGTGAAGATCTTGAAAATTTTGAAAGAACTTTTCCATTTGGTGGTTTGTTTTCTCGCGGTGCTTTTGATCGTTTAGACGAGACGGATAAGGAAGTTTGGTCTTGACGGTATTATCTTGTTCAAAAACGACTTTTTCCTTTCCTTTTGAAACATTTCCTTTTTCGTTAGACGGTTGGACAACCGGAGGTTGGATGTTTTTGGTTCTTCCGGTATTAGTAGGAAGTTCCGTATCCGTTTTCGCCTCGGTCTCACNTCGGGAAGCTTTTTGAGGAGAACCGCCGAACAATTTTCATTCAAAGGAGTTTTTGCCATTTCAAACAATTTTTCTTTATTATTCAACAATTTTTTTATCATCGACGCAAATTTCGGCATTAAAACAATAGCATCCGCGAGACTTAAATCAAAGTGAAGATCTTGAAAATTTTGAAAGAACTTTTCCATTTGGTGGTTTGTTTTCTCGCGGTGCTTTTGATCGTTTAGACGAGACGGATAAGGAAGTTTAGTCTTGACGGTATTATCTTGTTCAAAAACGACTTTTTCCTTTCCTTTTGAAACATTTCCTTTTTCGTTAGACGGTTGGACAACCGGAGGTTGGATGTTTTTGGTTCTTCCGGTATTAGTAGGAAGTTCCGTATCCGTTTTCGCCTCGGTCTCACGGTCGACTACCTTAGGAGGAAGAGAAGACAAGGTAGTCGGAGCCATGGGTCCATCGTATGAAACACCACTTCGATTTGTGATTGCTTTCAAATCACCCCTCGGGTTAGCAATAGTATTACTCGGAAGAGAACTAGACGTCGACGGTTGATTCATTTGAAGAAAACTACTCATCATTTGCTTAAGCTCATTCGTCTGTCGAGTCATGGTCGTGTCGATCTCTTTCTTAAGTTCAACCCTCATGTTGTTGATTTGATTTTGCATAGCTCGCATGCTAACATCGTTAGATTTCATATAATTTGAAAGCTCGGGAGAAGGTTGAACTTGTTGTGGTGATTGATGATAAACTTGTTGTGGTGGAGGGGCTTGATAATTTTGAGCTTGATTGAAAGTGGTTCCACGATTTTGATTGTAACCTTGGTTTTGATAACCTTGGTTATTTTGAGGATAACGGTTTTGATGAGTTTGCACGGGTGGAAACCCGGGTGGCCCCATTTGGTTGTTTTGAGTACGAAAACCTTGGGTTTGATTGTAGTTTGCGGCGGCTACATTAGCATTATAAACTTGGCCATCGGTGGCTTGACAATCATAATATGGATGGGGACCACCACAAATCACACATTTTTCAGTAACGGATTTAACGGGCTCGGGTTTTTGGTTATGAATCTTAAACTCTTTCACCATACAACGGATAACATCAGTAAGTTCGGCCAATTCCGATGATTGGACCGATGAAGAAGAAGGAGTAAAAGAAGTCACTTTCGAAACATTCGGTTTGTTACGAGAAGTCGGAACCTTAGATTTGTTCTCGATAATTGTTAAAATATCCCTTGGCGTACGATTCAAGATATTGCCACCGGCGGCTGCGTTCAAAGAATCTTACGTTGATCGGCCATCTCGGTGATGGGTGCTTCAACAAGAGTACGTAACTCGGGTACGTTAGCTCTTTTACGACGTCTACGATAGTGTTGAGTCGGTATGGTCGGAGAGTTAACGATTAATCTCGACCGTGAACGTGTGAGCATACACTAAAAAGAAACCAAAGTAAAAAAGAAAAAGGAAAATAAATTTGAAAAGAAAATGTTTTTGGTTTTTAAAATTTTTTAACAAAAAGTGAAATCAAAATATTTTTGGGTTTTTATATAAAAGAAAACTTAAAAACACCATATATTTTTTTCTTTTGTTTTTTATATCACAATATTTTTGTGATCCATTCGTCAATCGAAATCGTTTCCTTTAATCTACGCGCAGCGAGGCGGGAGAGAAGAATGGATCTCTCTTCAGTCGGCAATTTAATGTCACGACTTCCCTATTCCCCGGTTATTCGGTAGTAGAATTAAAGTAATTGGATAACTTTTAACTTCACGATCTTTTTTTCGCGTTCGAGCTTATTTGGTTTACAACACTCTCAAGAGGGAAAGTGAGGATTTTATTTTGGTTTTGGTATTTTGTAAACACTTTAGGAAAAGTGTTTCGTTTTTGTGATTTTTCTTTTATATACGAAAATACGATAAGGAAGGTTGTTTTTCAAAACACGATTTTAAAACGAAAACCAAAATTCACTTCAACCTTCCCCGGAAGCGGCGCCAAAAATTGGTTCGCGAAAACCAATATATATAATTATATTCTCCAAGAAATACGCAAGAAATACGTATTCCCGAGTCGTTCCGTGAAGGTGTGAATGGAAAATCAATTTCCGTGTCGAAAACGTGTAGTGAAAGAGGGGTAAAGATGATAAAAATGAGAATTACGCTAATGAAAATGAAAATAAAGCAAAATTAAACACGTAAACAAGTAACACACGTAATTGAGGCACACGTAAACTAAAAACGCAAATACGAATTAATAAACGTGAAATAAAACGTAACGTAACAATTAAAAACGTAAAAGGTAAGCAAATCTAATCCTAAGTGTGCAATTTAAATTTTCCTAACCTAAAAATATTAAAAGAAAATTTTAGAAAAAGAAAATTATTATTTTTGTCTTTTTCTTTTTATTTAAAAATTAAAAACTATTTTTTGAATTTAGATTTAATTAAAGAGAATTAAACTATTTATGAAACAAAAGATTTAATCTACAAATTTAATTTTTTTGAAAAATCTTACTCAACTAAAAGCTAATTTTTAAAAAATAAAATAAAAATTATTTTTTTTCTTTTTGTTATTTATATTTGAAATTAAAAATGATTAAAAAGGATTAAAAACAACTTAAAATGAAAAAGAAATATCAAAAGAACTTGGATAAATGTAAAAACTTCCTAGAAAAAACTAAAATATTATTTAAAAGCTATGACAAATGAAATTAGTGAAAACTTAAACTAAATAAGCTGTTTTGGACAGATAAGCAGTTTAAGAATAAGGAAATAATTAAGCAATTGAAAAGCACTTTGCACCAAACTATCACAGAACCTAGATATTACCTAAATAAACACTACTAAACAAGGATTGGAAAGAAAAGCTCAAGAAAATAGCAAATAAGCACTTATACAGCTTAATAAGCACACAGAAATGGGACAGAATAGATAACTCAAATAAGCAGTGTAAATAAGCTCTAAATGGAAATCTAAAAGCAGATCCTTAGAGAGAGCTGGCTAGTCTAACTTTTGCCCCAACAATCTCACCAAAAACTCCACTATATTACTAGAAACAAGCTTGTGAATATGGGCCTAAGAGCAATAATCTGTGGTGCAGGGGAGAAACCTGAGCAGATAGCACACTTTGATCCAACTTTCTAATAAGCTAATGAGCAGCAAACTGAGAACTTCTTGTTGTTACAGATTCTCAAACAGCCAATTAACACAAATCAAAAAGCACAAAGAATTTCCAAGCTGTATTGAATACTAAAAATGATCAAACAATCTGTCCCATTTTCCAGTTAATGAGAATTTTGACTTTTTGATTTTATCACTAAGTTGACTAATCTGAATTTTGATCTCTCCTAAATGATTGTTTATGTTGTTTTAAGCTAATATGAGACTAGTTTAAGCTATGTTAATAACTTCTAAACCTGAAATGAATATTATGCAATCTATAATTCCTAACAGTATGCACAAATTGAAATGGAAAGATTATTTTTGCTTCTTTCTAAGTTACCACTGTATTTTATGCTTGAACTAACTATATTATAACTAATGTGAACTAATGAAGCTACTGCAACCACTTATAAGTCCCTATAGCACAGTCAAACTCTCTGATCCAAACATTATTTGTTTCAACAGATGAGATCCAATAACAAAGCAACTGTGTTCTAAAGTAATCCAAACCCCAAACTCAGTACTAGTTATGATTCAATAAGCTCAATGATACACAGAAACATAGATCTCAGCAACAGTTAACCACAGACACACAGATTCACTAATTCAAGCAGATTCAAGGCAATCAAACAATAAAATGATGCAAACTTCAAATATATGATGTAATCTACTGTAATCAAGCTATATTATGATGAATGTGAGCCAATTAAACAGTAACAACTAGATAAGAACAGATCTACACCTTCACAAGCTACTTATGCAAAATTAAGCTATAAATGTAAAAGGAAACTTACAAATATACCCTCAGCATGAACAGAGGGTTTTCCAATGATGCCTATCTTTAGATAGGCTATCTGCTTCCCTTTCTCAGTATAGACTATCAAATTATAACCTTCTGAATAAGCTCAGCTTATTGGATAAGCTGAGTTTGACTTCTGTTGACTTTGGTACTTTTTATAGGTAATGAACTGAATAATCCTAAGAAATACTCACAGAAGCTATGTTAAGCTAACATGAGTCTAAACTAACTGAAAATCAAGCTTGTTGAAGCTTGTTTTTGAAAATGAAAATATATTTTTGGTATTTTTTTGGATTTTCTGATTTTTTTAGTTTTTTTTTTATATATGATAAAAGACTTATGAGATATAAAAGTTGAAATAAGCTGTAAGAGTTTAATAAAAGCTAATAAGCAGTAAACAAACTTAATAAGAGGGAATTAAGTAAAATTGAAATATAAGAGAGTAAACAACTATTTTATTAAACTGAAATTTGGAATTACACTATTAAGCATTGAAATTACAATTTTAGAAGTAAAACTAACAGCATAAAATTACATAAATCCTACACACCTATGACTATGGGGAAGGGGGTATTTATACACGAAGGGGGTGAGCTTGGGTGAAGCTTCTAGGCTGCCAAGTCAGCTATCCAGGTGCATCTGTGTTTCTTTCAAACCCTCCATGGCCCTTGATCATTTCTTGGTCCCCAATCTAAGAATTACAACCGTAGGATTAGATCCCCCAATCATGTGGCACTCAATTTCACGCGGATATGTGACCTGGCAACTCTGACATGTCAGATATCTTCTAGAAACATGCGTCGAATGCCCAATTTGCCCTTAATTGTGGTAATTTTTGAGTTGGGTGAATTAGGGTTCGTGGAACAGTGGTAAGACTGGGCTTGGGGGTAAATTGGGGCGCGGGTATTTTTAAAAGGTAATTAATTGCCGGGTTTGGTTTGTGGGTACCGGGTAGTAAACGGGTTAAATGTTTAAGGTAATGGGCCTTAGCTGTTTTTAGGCTTGGGTTTGTAAATAAAGGGTGAAGGGTTTAGTTTAGGTTTAATAAAGTTTAGGATTTAGTAAATATTAAGGACCAAAAGTGTAAAAACTGAAAGTGTAGGGACCTAGGCTGCCAAATCTGAATAGTACTTTCCAAGGGCCGTAATTATCAATCTTTGAATATTTGGAAGGCCATTGTTGTCATTTCTTCAATATTATCTTCAAGGGACCATTTTTGACAACTTTGGAAAGATGAGGGACCAGTCTTGTAATTTTCTTCAAACTTTGACCAGGGACTTCTTTTGCCAATCTTGGAATCGTAAGGGACTTGAATTGACTATTTGAGCTTGACTTTGACTATTTGACTTCCCCGGCTTCGGCTTTTGACACTTTCCATTTTCGTGCTCGTTTTTGTCGGTTTTCTTTGATTTTATGTCCATATATGAAATATCCGTTCCTGCACAATCACAAACACAAAAACACAATATCTTTGGCATTTATGGTTAGTTTTTGGTCGTTTTGGGTCTGAAATTGGTAAATAAAAGGTGTATGAATAAGCATACACCAAAATCCCCCAGACTAAGGTATTGCCGTGTCCTCACGCAATGTGATCAATTCACGCTTTTGAGATAAATAATTTCATATCCCTTTTTACTAACTTTGGAAAGTAGCAAAATGTTCAAAAGAGATTACGAAATCATTTATTCCCGAAAACGCCCCGATTTTCCATTTTATTCCTTATACTAATCTATACTACTATTTTTGTATTTTTCCATTTTTGCTTGTGACGGTATGTCGACTTTCATCATTTTGCAATAATGTTTAGGGTCATAGAGTAAGAACACGACTCGTGGAGAAGTGACCATATGGATAAAATTCATCGTCCCTGATTTTTCACAAGCCCCCAAACTAAGCGTAAAAACGAGATCACAGCTTATTTACAAGTTAGATGTCAATACTACTCATGGTAGTTACTTGTGTAAAAACCTCTTGCTCCCATATCTTAGTGTCTCTATTTATTTTAAATTAAGTTGAGAAATGAATTGCTTCATATTTTCTCGTTCCAATCGACCAATCACAGCTCTTTATTCTGCCAAGTGTCATTCTTTGATGTTGACATCCCTTCTGGAAGGCCTTGGGCGAGGTTAAGTGGTACGGGTAAAAGGGCAGTTGGTATGTGTTAAATTACACATAACTTTTACCTATTTAAACGGACCAAAATGACCAAAAACTGACCAAAAATGCCAAATATATGTTGTTTTTGTGTTTATGCATGTGCAGGTACGGATATTGTGATTAAGGACAAAAATCAAGGCAAAAACGACAAAACGAGCACGGGATATGGAAAGAGTACAAAATTACAGGATTAATGATAATTTTATTTGGAGCATCGAGGCAAGTGACGAAAATTTTAATGATTAATCGCAGCCCATGCACGTGGCCCAAAGATACAAAATGAAGACATCAAGCCCAATCCAACAAATTGATAAAAATAAAGCCAAGCCCAATGAATGATAATGTAGCACAAAGTCCACAAAAGAATGCGTAAGTTAATTCATCGTGGCGCACATGAAGAACACGACGAAGATAAAAAAATAAAAAAAATGGGAATTGGTAAATTTTTTTTGGTGGCGCACATGAAGAAAATAAAAAGGTGATATCACATTCAAATGGGTGGCACGTGATGAACAAAAGAAAGAATGAAATGGAAGCAGCCAAAATTAAATGTGGGGCTGTTTTGAAATTAAAGACAAATGCAATTATAGCAAGCCATGTGACTGCTATCTACTCTAGCTAGAGTCCTCGTGAAGACCCCATTCATTTTGGATTACAACAAAAAGAATTAAATAGCAAGTGAGCTTTCACCTCCAAGATAATTCAAACAAGCGCGTGGGGCTCCTTCCCTTGCCCACTCTCAGACGCACTAAACATTTGCACCCAACCATGATCTGCCACGTGGCTCCTTTTCTTTCTTTTATTGAAATGAGGCCAAATACAGAGGATAATTTTGAGAAGCATTTGTTGTCACACCCTCTCGCTCCACTATGTTATCTTCCACCAACCTTAGGCTGCCACGTGTACGCGTTTATGCAAGAATGTCCAGATTCAATGATTGGGGAATGTTCGAGAGATCCAAGATGGCTATAAATGCTTGTGCATTATTCATTATTGAGGCAGCTTTCCTTACACACTTTCACACACGCAGTAGCAGTTTTTTTATACTAGGAGTAGGAGCAATTTTAAAAAATAGGAGTAGGATTTATTTTATGTAATAGCTTATTTCAATGTATCTTTTGGCTTATTTCAAGTACTTATTTGTAATCAAATTTTATTTACTTAATGAAGATGATGAATTATTTTGAAGAGATTTAGCTTATTTTTCTACTTCTAATCTTTTTATTTTCTTTTTCTTATCTAATAGCACTTTTTCTTATTTATTTTCTTTTCTAAACTTCTTTATTATCCTTAGATCTATTGTAGTTTATTTAGATCTAGCTTTTTTATTAATTACTACTTTGTTTTAAATGCTTTTATAAACTTAGATCTACTATTTGTTTTACAAATTATTTTATAAAAAACCAAAAATATTTGATTTTTTATTAGATTTTCTTTTATTAAAAGCAATCCTTTAGCTTATTACTTTAGATCTAGGATTTTTAGCTTAAAAAGTTTTAATTTTTATTAGTTGTTAGCTTATTTTCATTAAAAGTTTGTAGATTTTCTCAACCAATAAGCTCTTCCATAGCTTATTTGGTCATTATTATTGCTTATTCACTCTAATCTTTTATAAAGTTTTGATCTTTCTTAGTTTCTCATCATTTTCTACATAAGGCATGGAGCTTAAGGGTTTTATAAGCTTGCTTATTAATCAAGCTTATAGCTTTTCTAGTTTTTATAAAGTTAATTAGTGATTAAAGTCAAAAACTTTATTTACTACTTGGTGATATTAAAACTATTAAAGAAATAAACTTTATAATTTGACAAGTTTATAAAATCGGGTGGTTAATTTCGTCTCATCTCTTAGATCGGATTCTATTTTCTCATCCTTTTCGCTTTTAGATAATTAGCTTATTAATATGATCATGATTGTTGGATTATTTGTTTAGTGAGTAGATCTATTTGATGCTTAATAAGTGAGTAGTAGATTGAGATAATGTTTGCCTATTTGATTATTGATATGCGTAGCAAGTAGTTTATTAATTTTTGCTAAGTGATATGAATTTGTGATTTAAGTGTGGATTAATAAAAAAAGGATTGTGATTAATAATTAGACAAATTATTTAGATTTGGAATTTTATTATTTGAAGGGAAAAAGCCGGAAAATAATCAAATTACACATCTAGTAATTATTTTCTTTTTAAAGGATTGTTTGCAATAAAAACCAACATTGTGAGGAAATAATCTTGTTTAAGGAAAATAATTCGTCATCAAGCCTTAATCCACACTTAATGAACTTCTTACATCACTTAGCAAACATATTTCTCATATATATCGTTTAGATCATTTCTAGAATAATCTAGTTGCATTAATCGCTTAATAAGTTTGTCGAATTAATATTAATATAAATAATAGTATAATAATTAGTTTTAGATTATTTACTTGCTACTAGTTTTTAGATTAGATTGCGTTTTAGGTTATTTGTGCGTTACGTGGTTGTTTTATATGCTTTGTTATTGCTTTTTAGTTTATTTTTGCTACCGTAGTTATAATTACCATCATATCTCCCTTTTATAACTATTCACTTCACAAATCACGATTTGAACCGATAATTCCATTCATACCTTCGTTGGGAAAAACGACCCGGGAATACGTATTGCTTTTGCATTACCTTGGACACTACAATTGTATCAATTAGCAGTTGCAGGGTAAATGAGGGAAGGGGATGGTGAACAGTAAACGCGTCCTTTTTCATTTTTTTATCTTTGTTTGACCGTGGGTGATTTGGGGGTTGACTTCGGGTAAAATAAGGTTGGATCCGGGTAAGTGGGGTGGACCGGGTATTGTTAGTTTAGGGATTGGGCTTGGTGTGTTGGGCTTGGATAGGTTTTGGGTTTATTTACATTTTAGGCCGGTTAGGGATAACTAAGGTTAGGCATCAAGGACCTTTCTTGCAAAACTTTGGACTGAATTTGCTATGTTCCAAGGTCTATTTTTGCAATGGAAAATGATTGGAGGATTGGTTTTGTACTCTTGAGCATAAATATGATCCAAATTGGTAAATTCTTCCCCTGCCTCGGCTTTTTGATACTCTTTCCATTCTCGTGCTCGGTTTTGTCTTTTTGCCTTTTTTTTTTCCATTTTTCATATCCGCACATGCACAAAACACAAAAACATACATATATTTGGCATTTTTAATCAGTTTTTGGTCATTTAAGTCCGTTTTTTGTCAAGAAAAGGTATGTGTTTTCACACATACCATTGACACACATATATTTAATATTGGATTTAATTTAGTAATAGCTTACTACATAAATATATCTAATAGATGATCATTGTAGAATTTGTATGCCTCATTATAAATGCAAAAGTGAAAAGTCTTTTAATCCCACATCGACGGAAGAAACAAAAGAAAGGAAATAAGGGAATTATAAAAAGAAAATGCAAACATACATGTGATGGGAGTTAAAATTTGCATGCTTTTAATATTTTAATTCTACCAGGTTTATTACATGGTTTTGAGTTCAAATTAATAGTATTAACAGTCGAGAAAACTTAAAAATTATAATATTTAAAACTTTTAATGTTTTGCTTGTTAGGCTCACTCGGCTCGAATAGCTTGTTTTGCTTGTTCGACTTGAGAAACTAAACGAGTTATTGAACGAGCCGAGCTGAATATTAGTTATTTAAAGCTCTGCTCATTTAACTAATCGAGCAATATTTTTTGTTCGAGCTCGAATCAAATTTGATTATTTGAAAGCTCAAATCAAGTTAAACGAGCTCGAACTCGAGTAGCTCGATAAAAGCTCGACTCGTTAACACCCCTAACTTGATGCATTCAATGCATAAGATATTTAATCACTAAATCTTTTTAAGAAGACTTGAGGTTTACCAAGTGGTTATAAAAAGCTTTTCAGTAAGTCTTTAATACAATGCAAAAAACCTACTCAAAAAGCTTTTGATCATTTGATCCATTGTGGATGCTCTTAAGCCTTAAAAGTGAGTGTCATTTAAGGGGGTGTATGTTTCTTAGCTAATTTGACTTCTTAAAGCATCTATCTATCTATATATGTTTGGCAACACATAGCAGTAAGATTTGGAAGGATTTTGAAATGTTTGGAGGATTGGTTTAGTGTGGAGATTAATCAAAGGATTGATTAAGGCTTAATTATTTTGTCATTAAGAAAGAAAAGAATTGCCAAACATGATTATGGGTTGTGTGTTGGATGATAAAATCAAAGGTTACTTATAATTTCAAGTAACTCAACGCTGAGTATTCATAATCTCATAATACGTGAATTTCCACAACTCGATGAAATCAATAATCACCTTGATGCAAACAAGCTAAGTGCTTTGCATCTAGTTCCTCCCAAACATACAGTCCAAATTAACCAAGGATGGTCAACAGGTCAAACCTGAAGGAGAGGTGATCAATTTATGATCCGGTGTAAGCACAGTGTTTTCCCGGGTCGTTATGTCCCAGCGAGGATTGAAATTGTATTTTTGAACGTTTATGGGATACAGTGATTTGGAGAAAGTAACAAGAAAATGATCGGGATTGATTACACTAAGCAGATATAAATGGAAATAAGATAGATAAGCAATATTAACAGTAACTGGAAATCAGATAAACCTAAAACGTAATTAAATCTAAATTAAACGTAAACGCGTACAGGAAAAAGGGAAATAAAGCAGAATTAATCCTAAGGGGGTGAAAATGATTTTTTTACAAACTTAATATTAAAAGAAAATTTATAAAAAAGAATTTTTTTTATTTTTAATTATTTAATATTAATTATTAATTGAAAACTATTTAATTACTTATTTAAACTAATTAAATTACTAAAAATACCAAAATTACTTAGATAATTATGAAATTTTTTATAAAACTAATTAACCATCACAGGAATCCTAATAAATTATAAAAAGTTTATAAAACTTATAAATAGGCTATTTTAGAAATTATTTACTTATTATTAATTAAAAGCTAATTAAACTAAATTAATTAATAAAAATAGCAAATGAATAGTAATAATTATGAAAGTTTTTCTAAAAATACTTTATAATTAATAAAAGTTAGGAAAAATATAAAAAGATGCTAGAAATTAAAAATAAACAATAATGGATTTTATTTTTGATTTTTTAATTAAAACTAATTTAACTAATATTAATTATTAATAATACTAAATGAAAACAGATAATTATGAAAATTTTTACACAAATACTTTAATATAACAGGAACTTTTGAAAAATATAAAAACACACAAGTGCTTAATGGAAAAGCTGAGAAAATAAGCAAATAAGCTAAATCTAATTAAATAGAAGCTATCACTATTTTTTGTCACAATTCGCAATTTCAGGTCACTTTCCAAAGCCTTAACATTTTCCATTCACAGAATTTTAATTCATCATTTCATGTAAACAGGGTTTACGGATATTCATTTGACAAGACCGGGTAGGTTAAGTCACAGTTTTCATGAGATATCAACCATAGTGCATTTCACAGACTAAGGCTAGTCTACATTTCATCATAACATCATTTGCATTCTATTCCACTCGTAGGATTTATATAAATTCAAGTTAAGTATATTTATTTTCTTTAAATAAATATAAACATATGATTATAGTTTTTAATCTATGTACCAAATAAATTCCACTAAGAAATCTAATATTTTTATATATTAGTCACAATTCCATTAAGTATATTAAAATATATTTATTTTATATTTTGGAGGTTACCAAATATTAAACCATAACTTGAACTATATATAACATAAATTGTATCAACAAAGTAATAACTATCAAAATGCCTAATGTTTACAAAAAAATTATATTTTTATAATTTTTACAACTTTGATATATCCCGTCTTGTCCCGTTATAATTTATTTTTAATTAACCCGGTACCCGTTAACACTAAAATTACAAAACTATGCACTAAACGGTACCCCGTAAAAACAAAGTGGTGCAAAAATGACCAAGCCACCACCTCCTCATGAGGTGGCCGGCCAAGAGGTGCCCAAGGACACTTGTGTCCTCTAAAATCATCCAACAAAATTTACTAACTCCAAAATATCTTCTCATACTTGCATGTGTATAATTTTTAGATCAAAAATTACTTTCTCTCTTCCTTCTCCTTGTCCTTGCTCATTCCCAACTCAACATAAAGAAGAACAAGAAATTTTTGAAGAACAACAATATTAACAAGAATTAGTAATCATCCATTACAAGGTCTTGAAATATAGACCTATGGATTAGTAAGGTTTTCTTCCTAAAATTAGTAATCTTCCAAGTAAGTTCATCACTTTATTTTCACAAGTTCTACCAAAAATTTCCTTACAAGGTTTATGTATTTTTGTTGTTTTTGTACTTGCATATAAAAGTCTATACCACAAAACCTAAGCTTCTATCATTTTTATGTGTAAAATGGATTTTTTATGAACCCTTGGAGAAATGGTTGAATTGGTGATGTTAGGGAACCCATGACACCCTAAGAAAGTGTATGGTAGATTAAGGGATGAGTTGATGTTGTTAGTAGTGGATTTGGACATGTACAAACTAGGAAAAATCATTTTTGGAACCATATGTAAACCTACTGTCCTCATTTTCAAAATTGGAAAAATTCAGTGAGCTTTGGTAAATTTTGGACCCAAGATATAGAAGATACATTCTTAGACGAAACTATGGCCTTTTGAATCGCTAAAAACGGACTTATAACGAAGGAGTTATGCCAAAAACAAAATGCTACTAGACTTATACATTTTCCGGAAATTGTTTGCTGATGTACGAATTTACTTGGCCAAAAACGAGCCTTAGACCTTTTCAAAACTTGCCAAACTATTGAAAATATGTTAGTATAGAGCCTTAGACCTTTTCAAAACTTGCCAAACTATTGAAAATATGTTAGTATACCTTTTTACCTTTTCGGGGATATAAAGAATATGACAATCGGCCTTATAACGAATTAGTTATGATTTTTCGAAAGTTATTATTTTCACTAATAGACCACCAGCACTTTACTCAGAAATTTTCTAAGTATACCCAGAAACACCCATGTTGAGAGCTATTTTCCCCTCAATTGACTTAGTTCTGGAGTTTTGGACTCCAAGGAACAAAAGTTAGAGCACCTGGCCTAGTTTTCAAATCAAAAAGCCGTTTGTCATTTGGACTTAAAATGAGTAATCTACAGCTATCTAAACATTCATAAAAACTGCCCAGAAATGGCAGTTTTAGCCTAAAAACACCATACTTTTCGACCATTTATCATAAAATCTAAAAACTTTGAGCAAAACTTCACTCCTGAACATATTTAGGCTTGGTGCTAGGCTTTCCAGAAATACCAATTTTATTTCCTAACTCTCAATATTCACTGATTTACAACTAGTTTTCCGAAGCCATTTTTAGCCGTATTTCAAAAATTGTGCAAGTGTTGTACTTTACGTCTAAAACCTATATTTCACTATTATTCACTATATAACTATTGTATAACATTATTNTATATAACATTATTAATCTATATGAACATGTAATATTCACTATGACCTTATACGAAGATATAAATTATATTTTCTAGAACAATACATATTTTGAATACAAAACGAGTGGTATAGATTATAAGTGCAAGTGCATACATAAACCCATTTCATAATCTAAATTAGATTACTTGCATTCATTTTAGGTTGCGATTAGGAGATTGCACCTCATTTCTTCAGCTTATACATTCCCGTTTGTACCATTCCTTGAGGTGAGTTTTCATAGCCCCGTATGCATTCTCTTATTTTTTTTTAAATCCCACGGGGGAGAATACATTGTTCCACTTTTGTACGGACCTAAGTATACAAATCCAAGTACAATGCTTAAGTTACCACATTGCCTATGAAAGTTCCCCTATTATCATGAACCGTTAATTGTGCATAAGCGAGAGTGAGTGGATAGATCTATTGAGGGTGACGCCTCCATCCGTGTTGGGGTTACCGACAGTCAAGCGGATACATTTCATTTTTATTCATATTAGAGTNTTACATGCATTCATTTTAGGTTGCGGCTAGGAGTTGCACCTCCTCACTTCAGTTCATACATTACCGATTGTACCATAACTTGAGGTGAGTTTTCATAGCCCCATTTTCAATTAATTATTTCATTTCAAATCCCACGGGGGAGAATACATTGCACCATTTTCCATACGGGCCTAAGTATCAAATTCAAGTACAATGCTTAAGTTACCGCATTTGCCATGTTAAAGTCCCCTATTTAGTACATCATGAACCGTTAATTGTGAGCAAGCGAAGGTGAGTGGATAGATCTATTGAGGGTGACGCCTCCATCCGTGTTGGGGTTACCAACAGTCAAACGGATGCATTTCATTTCATACATTCCAAGTGTTTGGCAAAGCACTCCATTTGGGGCATTTCATTAGTACAGTCTAGCTTCGGGGTCATGAGCTTAAGGTCTATTGTACTATTTTTCATTACCATGTGACAGTTAGTCATACATTTATACTTATGGTTTCCGTATAACATTCATTTTCATAAACCTATGATTTCTCACCAACATTATTGTTGACCGTTTTAGCAATGTATTTTCAGGTTACTAAGATAACAACATGTGACGCATATGGACCATCATGGAGTCGAGGAGTCGACGCGTCTCATTGTTTACTTCAATGCACTTATGAACCGTTTGATCTTGTCGTTTTTATTTTCAATAAATGTGTAAAACCACTTGGGACCTATGTTGTAAACTTTTATGTTTTTAATAAAATGATCAAACGTTGTATTTACCAAACGACACTTTAGGTCGTTCAATGTAACCTTGTATGAGATGCCATGATCGTTACACCCAGGAATTCAATTCCGCTGCCATTTAACAGGTAAATTCACGGTGTGACATTATTAGATCGACATCTTCATTTTTCCAAGTGCATTCCAGTTATCTCTCACATCTTATCGAAATCAGCACACCATTGTGTACATGAAACATTAACCAGAAGCACTTTATCATAAAACATATCAGCACGTTGCGAAGATGTCGATAAGCAATATCATCTCACAATTCCAATATTCTTCCCACATTACTACCTGCTGAAAGTTGAAGTAACGAATCACAAGTTGTCAAGAGACCGTTTCCCCATCGTTGTTGGAATAATACACAAGATAACAAGTTAAAACACTGATTGTTTCTGCAGTTGTGACATTTGTCTTCTCAGAAGTCACTTATCTGAGAAGTATACAGCTTATCATGTGTACTCGTTGTGCGTTCAGATGCATGTCTCCTTCTCCCTTGCTGGAATTGAAACTTCAGATTCGGCAACACATTATCCTCAAGATCATGAGAGAAGAACACTTTTGGACTTAAACGTATTTAGTGAGAATCAATCGCAAAGAAAAACTCTCTTATGACTATCTTATCAACCCTTATGAAAAGTCAGCTATTGCTAAGACCACTTTGTGAAGTAAACCCGATATTCCGAACTTGATGATGAAGTAGAATTCCCTGTTTTTGTGACTTAACCTTGCACCATTGTATGACAAAGAGCGGTGTAGAGACTTCATGCATCGAATCCCTAAGTACTCTATACTCTTCAACCATCCAACTATCAAGTATAAGACGTACATCACCTCTTGAATATCGACAACTTCGTGTAAGTTGTGACACTGAATGTGATAGTTATTTTGTGGTAAATAGAAGAGAAGAATTACCAACATAACTAGATATCCAAGTCATTGTCAATGTAGAGATTAAAGGCCCGAACAAGGATCCCGAAGATACTAAGTACACATACCCGTAAAATTTCACTTCAATCTCAAATAAACAATACCAAGTAAACTCTTATTATCACTATGCATTCCATTTCCAAATTCTTAGCCGACATTTTTCCATATATTCTTGTGGTTGATTTATAGAGTGCACATTAGAAGGAACAACAATATGTGAAGAAGGGGATTCTTCAGAGTATGGTTTTGGGAAAGGAATACCAGAAGACAAATTATTATTCATGTGCAGCTTCAATATCATAATAGTCATCATCAACACTTTGAGGAATAACTGGAGATTGGGTTTCGTGAGTAGTCTGAGAAATACTTCAAACTAGTGCATCTTGATCAATGAGATTGAAGAAAGTGAACTAGTTGAGTCAGCAGGAACCGGATGATCAACATTCGTAGAGGCATGGAAGTATTCATCAAATATAAATCCAAGTCATCCTTGGTAAGTAAAACATTTGGTGTTGGTGGAGAGTCGAATGATCATACTTCAAGCATCAATCATCATGTAGCAAGTGAATAAAAATACACTCAGTCATGTAGATTATTCACACTAAGTTTGCCCTTTTTGATTTAATACGCACAAAAACAAAAAATTGCATACAAAGTAA
The DNA here is from genome assembly GCA_014162995.1 of Artemisia annua. Taxonomy (NCBI): domain Eukaryota; kingdom Viridiplantae; phylum Streptophyta; class Magnoliopsida; order Asterales; family Asteraceae; genus Artemisia; species Artemisia annua. The sequence continues at coordinate 42,059 of LBNU01010961.1, read as the reverse complement.
GTGAATAAGCATACACTCAAAAATTTCATACTAAGTTTGCCATTTTTGATTGAGTAGCAAGTGAATGAAAAATACTATCAATCATGTATTTTATTCACCCTTCTCCCCCTCAAAAATTGCAAACGAGGTTGTAATTTTTGATTGACCAAGTGTATAAGAATTCGATCAAAGATAGGTAGATCCACTTGATGAATGAACGAACATGGAGAAAGCATGAAGCATGTTGTTGAAGATGATCAAAACCAAGAAGATTTCTCTTCTTCCGAAGATAAGGCGCACTGAATCGTACACCTTTCTTTTCATTGATGAACGGGGCCTGAAGTGTTGTCAGCAGACACCATAATGATGAAATTGAGAACCGAGGCTTGAACTGAATTGTCCAAACGTCATAGTCATTGAAGAACGAGGCCTGAACTGATGTATTCAGACGTCATAAAGCACATGCATCAACATCGACATTCCAAAACTCTTGAAGCTGGAGAAATGATTGCTTTAGGCCTCCAGACTTTGAGTTTTCTCATATAGTGAATGATTGATGTACCTGCAACTGAGTAAGGACTACCTGCACTAACATCACAAACTTGATTGCATATATATGGGTTAGTGACAACAGTATCCAAACCCTTAGGGGTTTCACGATCAACCATGGTATTGCCATTAGTGAGCAACTTTCCGGTAGGTAACCACTTAAGTCCGACGTTCTTAAAAATTCTACCAGTTGGCATCCACTTTTGGCAAGATCTAGGATTGCTAAGTGTCTTATGCATAGTGGAAGACTTAACGTTATTCCTAGTCTCTACTGATTTAGCAGTTTGTAACCACCTAGGAGGAGTTTTAGGTTCGTTTTGCTTCTTATGCATGGTAGATGACTTACTACAAATCCTAGATTTATCCGGTTGAATCTTAGCAGTGTTCCTCAATAACCTAGGAGGCATCATACAAGGTTGTGAACCTAAGATACCATCCTTATGAAGTAGTGCTCTTTTCCTAGCCTTTTCTAGATCATAGTTCTTGTGCAAGTCATTTATATCATAAGTGTTTTGAATCTTAATGCTTGGTTTTGACACTATTTTTGAACCAATCCTAGAGGAGCTAAGAGCAGTAGTGGCTACATGTTGAGGTTTAGCAGAACTAGAAGCAATAGTCTTAGGAAAATAATGTGGAGTGACAGGTTTTGTCAAAACTTGTTCCGCATCAACTTGGGAGGCAAACCGTGTTTTTGAATGTTTTTGACGTTCAGATCTAAACGCAGTCGGTTGTCTAACAACTGATTGGTTTCTATTTGATGGTAACACAGGTTTCCCCAAGATTGATGGTTTTGCAAACTTAGTGTTCACACTATTCCCTGTTGCTTTTCTTAGCTCATTTTTTAATGCTGCAATTGTGAAACCCTTTTCCAGAAGTTGAGCTTTGAAATCATCATTTTTGGCAGTCAAAGAGGTTATCTGTTCTAACGTCTTAGTTTTAGTATCTTTGATAGATTAACACAATTCATTACATTGATGTTTCAAAGTCTCATTTTTACATGTAAATTAGCCACATTATGTTCCAATTCAATAACAGCGCAGTCATGTTTAGCTTTGACTTCATTACACATATCACACAACTTAGTAATACAGTTTTTCAGGCTTTTGATTGTCAAGTTCTTTGTTTCTAGCTGAGCTTTCAAATCATTAATCATAAAGAATTCACGGAAATCAGGAAGTTTCGGATCTTTACATGGTTGGTTAATCTGAAGACTTTCTTCCTTTTGTTGCATTGCAATTTCAAGAGAAATACAATGTTTTTCAAGCTGTAAAAATCTTTTTGAAAGTTCATTAAACACTTCTTTATCAACCATATCATTTGATTTAAAAGCATCAGCCGTAAACACAGAACTTAACAAGTCATCACGATTAGCATCCTGATCGCTTTTTCCCCCTTTATGACTCATATTTGATGAATTAGACATGGTATTGCTATCAGTCTTTTCCAACAAATTTGTGTCATAATTGAATTTGATTTGATCAGTATGTTGTTGTTCATTAGATAGCACATTTTGTTGAGCAGTTATAGGTACCTCAGCACATGACATTCGTTCATTAACCGGTCTAAGATCTGCATCCATGCTAGTGTCAAGCTTATCAGTCTCTGATCCTTTGCGCATCGTGACAACTGACTCAACATCCAATGCTTTACCCGAGTCATTAATACCATCACATGATTTCACCAAAGTTGTCTTCACTTTGTCATCATTCAAATGTCTGAGTTGTGCTCTTTCCTCAATGAACGCCTTAACATCACCCATGAGTTGGATGAGTGTATCTCTGAACATGTCAACCTCAATTTCCATGTGGTCAACAAAACACTTCAATGTCATTTGATTATCGTACTCATAATCTATAGTGAATTTTGAATTGATGAACACTTGAAGTTGTTTGTTGAGTACATAAAGGGCAGCCGTGGATCCAATTTTAGAATATTCTCCTTTCTCAAGATGTTGTTGTAATTGATCCAAGTTAAGAATCATTGTGTCTGTCAAAGTCTGAACATCTTGACCAAAGAGTGTTGCAAATGCACGTTCGAATCCCATCTTGAATCCCGTTCCCTTTAAAAGTACTGAGAGGTGTGAATGAAGTTGTTGAAAACATTCTACGCTGCAATGCTTTGCATTATCAAGCAATTTAAGTGGCTGAATAACATCTGTCTCTTGCGGATTAGAGCACAAAGATTTCATTTTAGTAGTTTCAGATTAAAGACCAGTAGTCTGTTGTTCTATGTTGGAAATCTTATGTTCATCAATCACGTCGTACAGTTTAAGTATGTCAGATATGACAAAATCTGAAGAATTTGACATGATGTGAACGTGCATGGGATTTTACAATTCTATGATTTAAACTGAGAAATAGGTTCTTTCGCGGGATTTTACATAATCAAGAATAAACCGTGAGAAGATGCTAAGTACTTTAGTGATTGAGTGTGAGATGATAAACTTTACAAGGTACAGTAAGTTATCTAAGTTTAGTCACAACGAGTCAAATCACACCAAGTCAAATCACAATCAATCAAATTGCAAGAATCAACTCGTAATGTCAGATTGTAATTGGACAAGTTGTAACAACTCAAATCGTAACCAATATCAAATCACAGAACTATTCAACTTGCAGCGTATTGTCAACTCACAACAACTTGATCACCTATCAGTGAGTAATCAACCAGCGGTGTGATTTGGTTTGGTTGATGCAAGTTGCAATGGTGAAATTATGGTCTAAAAACTTAAAACCTCAATAACTTCACTCCGGAGGTGATTTGGGCCTCGAAAAATTAGTTTCACGACTTCGTGGTGAAACCCGATGATATTCAGCCTGTTCCGGTCATTTTGACAGGTATTTCGCTCAAAACGGAGTTACGGTTCAAAAGTTATGGCCGTTTGAAGTTTTAACGTAAAAAGTCAACTTTGGTCAAACCGCTAGAATCTGGTCAAACCGCTGACAAGTAACCGCTGTCAGATCTAACCGCTGACAGAAGATAACCGTTGAGAAGGTAACCGCTGGCCTGGTAACCGCTAGTATAGTAACCGCTGACAAGTAAACCGCTGAAAATGATAACCGCTGACAAGTAAACCGCTGAAAATGATAACCGCTTAACAAGGGTAACCGCTAACAACGAAAACCGCTGGAACACAAGGACAGACTGAACTAACCGCTGAAAGCAAACTGCTAAAATAGTACACAGTACAGCGTTATGTTCGCTGACAAAGTGTACTAACCGCTGACACTAACCGCTGTAACCCCCAAACTAACCGCTGCCAAGAAAACTTTTACCGAGGAGAAAACCACTGCCAAGAAAAGGTCCAAAATCACTCGTACACTTCACTAACGTAAGATCTAGCCAAACGAACTGATAAACTAGATGAATCTAACCCCTCTAATCCAAGAAGTACAAGAAAAATCACAAGAAGCACCACGAACAAGATCAAATAAGAGTAAAACCTTCCTAAACTAGTAGAAACAAAAAAACCATACACCACAAGTCCTACGATCCCTAGGATGTAACCATGGCTCTTGATACCAATTGAAGGATACTAAATAAGCTCACAAACATGTTTGGATCATGTGGTGTGGTTCGTTATCAAGAAAGAAAGAAAGAAAGAAATGTAGAGAGAGAAAGTTAGAGAGAGAAAGAAGGTGAAGCCTTAGAAAGGAAACCCAAAAAAAAGAAAATAGATTATCAGAAGGCTTATCCTCTCCAAGGATGGGGAGGGTATTTATATGTACATGGGTTTTGCCAGTTGGGCGTGCCACTTGGGCTGCGGATCAGGTATACAGTGGGTAAAGACCCGTCCTTCTTCCGCGAACTAATCTATTTCTAAACTACGTTTAACTAACTATTGTAACTACTACGAGCTAAACAATGCTTAATCATATCTGGGGTGACCGAATCTTTCTTATACAAAAATCGTATTCCTAACATTAACTATTTAAATATTTGCTTATATCCTTGAAAGTTTGTGATCTCTTCATGATAATAACATGCTGGTCTAGCTTGTGAAGCATTTAATGAATGTGAAGATTTAAAGACCAAAGGTTTGGTTCTTCATACACTTTGTTTTTCGTCTTAAGTATTCAATGCATACAGTTTATATAAAGATTATAAGACATCATACAATGTGCAAATAAGTACTCTTAGCATGAAACTCGTCATAGTGTAGCTAATTTTCATCAACTTTTGCAGGATGGTAAGGGGGATGACCATACTTTGCACTGATGGATCTGGTAGAATCAGTAGTGATTGAACAATAGATGATTATGCAGAGAAAAACAACTTGTAATTATTCAAGGATTGAGAGAAGTTATCAGAAGTTAAACCAATGGTTGGTTTCCATGATTGCAGGTATGCCATTTTACGTGTATTTTCTACTTGGTTTAGCTTTTGTATATGTTTTCCAGTTGTTGTCTATATCTCATAGGTTCTCACTTTGTTCCACTCCTATCGTTTCTATAGATGAATGTAGTTATCAGCTCAATCTTATGATCATCCTCTAATTAATATACCGTAAGATAGTAGCCGGTCTCAACTCCAAGGCGCAGCGTGCACGTGTACATGACTTAACAGTACTTAAGACAAGGTATTTATATCTCTTCTTAGTCATATAAGTATTCATGTGGTACAATTTATTTAAATATAATCAAACCTATTTGTAAACAGGAACACCAACACGACCTAAAAAGCAACATTATCAACTGCAAATCCTAGAGGAAGGCCACGTAAAAACATTTCAACACCAGGTTCTGTATACAATAACTTACGTAATATTTTTTTTTTTTTTTTCATTACCATGTGACAGTTAGTCATACATTTATACTTATGGTTCCGTATAACATTCATTTTCATAAACCTATGATTTCTCACCAACATTATTGTTGACCGTTTTAGCAATGTATTTTCAGGTTACTAAGATAACAACATGTGACTTGCATTTGGACCATCATGGAGTCGAGGAAGTCGACGCGTCTTACCTTTCATTTTATGCACTTATGTAACGTTTGATCAAGTTGAACTAGTTTTCATGAACTTGTAACATCATTTTGGGACCTATTTTGTAAACTTTGTATATTTTAATGATCAAACGATGTATTTTCAAAACGACACTTTAGGTTGTTCAATGTAACCTTGTATGAGATGCCATGATCGTTACACCCGGGAATTCAATTCCGCTGCCATTTAACAGGTAAATTCAGGGTGTGACATTTTTATATTGATGATTTTCTGATTTTTCTTTTACAAACTATTTATCAACTAAAAATGTGAAACTTTTGTGAAAATAACTTTTCCCCAAGTCACAAATAAGCACAGTGGGAGCTTATTTGTTGGACAGTGAGCTTATAAGGCAAAAATGAGATTTTGAGACTTTGAAAAAGCTACTACAAGCTATCAACTAGGACACAGAGCTAAAATAAGCTAGACACAAGTTGGATGAACTGAGAATGAGCTAAATCAACAACAAAAACACACTGAATAAAGAGAAAAAACAAAATAAGCAATTCCAAATCCAAGCAGGCCTGAGAGGGGTTTTGCAGGCCTATTTCAGCTAGGGGCAAAAGCTCTTGAGCCCAAAATGAGCCTGGAACTAGTAAGCTAGCACTACTAGCTTCCCAAGGAACCAAGGAACTCAGAGAAAGCTTGAGGTTTGGACCAAGAAAAAGGCTTATGAAACCAGCTTGGTGACCTGATATCACAAAGCAAACAGTTAAGGCTATAAAGGCTTAAGCTACTCAGATAAGCTATAAGCAAACAATTACAGAGACACAAACTTATAAGAACTGAAAATAACTTAAGCAAGCTCAAATTACTAGATTAACAAGCTTCTAAAAGCTAAATCCCTTAAAAGCTTCTAGTGTCACACTGAACTACAACAGGCCTAAGGGGGTATTTTATGGACAAAATAAGCTAAGAGAATAAGCACTGAGATGCAAACACTTAGCACATATAACAAAACAACACAGGTAGCTTCTCAAAACAACAAGAATTACAAAAAGAGCTCAATTGATGAACAAGCTATGAGTTAAGAAAAATGGTCAGAGGCCACAAGGACTGGGTGCAGGGGAGGTAAAATGCCAACTGGTCAACTTTGAGTGGGCTTTTAAGTGAACAAATGACTTTCAAAAACCAATTTTTTGATTCAGGTTCACAAGCAACCAAAGAACACAAACCAACAAGAATTTTCTATTTCCAACTCCTAATGAACCTTGTGCATGATCTTAAAAACTGTCCCATTTTACAACTGTGAGTTTTTGACTTTTTGAGATTTTGGACTATGTTGACTTTTATGAGATTTGATCCTAATTTACTGAATGATTATGTAACAATAAACTATTATGAGACTAGAACAAACAACCTTAGCAAGCTAAGTGAACTAAATGCAACAACTAAAACAACCCTGAACTCACAGAACTGAGCTGAGCCAAACACTCCTCCATATGTTACTAATTTTTTATTTTCAAGACAAGTTAAGGATTCAGGCCAAAATACTAGTGCAGGCTGATCTAAAAAGCTATAATGAATGAAATTAAGCTAAGTTTATGTAGCTACAAACACTTGTAATGGATTATACTACTTATCTCTGTTGTAAAAATCGGCCCAGGCGGCCGATTAATCCCCGCATAATCGCTGATCGCTCACTAAGCACATTGATTTATCATAATCGGCCTATTTAATCGCTTTGGTCAAAGATCGCTTAAAATCGGTCAACAAACCGATTAATCGGACAAAATCGGTCTAATCGGATTAGTCGGACAAAATCGCTTAAAATGGGTCAAAAAAATTGCTTAAAAATCAGTCAAAATCGCTTAAAAATCAGTCAACAAACCAATTAATCAGACAAATGCAGTCAAAGATCGCTTCAAAAGTGGTCAACAAACCAAGTAATATCTATGTTTGACTTTTAACTTTGAAGAATTATGCATTATGTTTATATTTAAATACTTGAAATATTCGAACTTTGATGCATTATGCTTATCTCATACATATAATATCATATAATATCTAAAATTACAATTTTGTGCATAAAAATTTCAATCCGATTAATCCCCGCCTAACCGATTAATCGCTAGGCCCTACCCGACCATCTCACTAGCGCCTAGCGATTTTTACAACCTTGCAACTTATGAGATTTGACAGTGAATTTTGAGATATTGAGTAACAAAGAGTTTAAGTGAGCAAGCAAGTACACAAAGGCAACATAGCAACTCGCATACTCTGAATAAGCAGTATACATCAAAGAAGCACACAAATAAGCAGTTGAACAGTGAATTGCAAAAATTGGAATTTGGTGCTTACAAATGATCCTGAGCAAGAACTGAGTAACTAAGGTCCACAGTCACACATAACCTGTCCTAAACCTCCCTTGAGGCACTAATACCAAGGGCCATCCATAATCTACCCTGCTCCAGCTTTCTTCTTCTTCTTCCTTGAATTTTTTATTTTTCAATGATTTTTCCTATTTTTTTGTATTTTTGAGATTTCTTAATTAAAGCTTGTTTGATTGCTTTCTGAGCTTAAGAAAGTTTACTAGTGACTTAAATGAAGCTTAAGGAACAGAAAAACATAACTTTTAACAAGATTAAGGTAAAATGAAAATTTCAAATAAAAATGCAAAATCTGAAATTGGCCAAGGAAACTTGAAATTTATATTAAATAACTTTGTTATTACACTAAAAGTACTGAGAGAACACTTATAAAACTAAGTTTAACAACTGAAAAGGTAGATTACATTAAATCGACATGAAAATTAAGCTAAGGAACTACTACTGGTCTTCTCTGCTTCTCTTTCTTCTTATAGGTGGAGATTATGGTTTAGTGGCCCCTCTGATCATTTCCCAGCATAAACAATGGCCATTGGATCACTAGGACTCATCCTAGCCTTTGAATGGGATTTTGGCGCCAAAAATGTATAAGCCAATTGGGGCCTGTTTGAGCAATTGGGGGTGGTGGCATTTATTGTGGAGGTGATGTTAGGTGCAAATGGAGGGGGTGGTGGGATGTGATGGAGTAGCAGGCAAGTAGAGGGTGGTGGAGTTTTGGCAGGGAGTGAGGAAGGAGATGGGAGGGAAGGGTGAGTCAAACCGGGGTTTGACTTGGTTTTATTATAGAAGGGGTGTTGGGTTGTTGGGCTTAGGATTGTACTGGGCCAAGGGGTAAGGGTGGGTTGGTTTAATTTTTGGGTTTAGGTTAAATACAAGTGGTCCGTTTGGTTTGTAGTTATTAATTCACAAGGACCAAAATTGTAATTAACTGAAAGTTGATAGGTGTAATTTGGTATTGTTCCAAAGTTGTTATAAGGACCTAACTTGCTAAGTTCCATTTACCAAAGGACCATAAATGACAATTTTCCAAATTTAAACACCAGTGACCATTTCTGCCAAAATTGAAACTTGAGGGACTAAACTTGCAATTTCTTTAAACTTCTCATCCAAGGACCAAACATGACAACTTGTGATTTTCCAAGGACCTTTGTTGACTTTTCTTCCAAAATAAATGCTCAGGGGCCAATTCTGTCAATTTCTGAAACTTGAGGGACCATTTCTACCAATTTTGCAAACTTTTGCTCCAAGGACTATTTCTGGCATTTTGTGATTCCACAAGGTATGTTTTGACAATATGAGCTCAAAAGTGGTAATTTGCTTCCCCGGCTTTGGCTTTTGACATGTTTTCCAAACTCGTGCTCGTTTTTATCCCTTTTGACCTGATTTATGTCAATTTTTGAAATATCCGTTCCTGCACGATCACAAACACAAAAACACAACATCTTTGGCATTTATGGTTAATTTGTATCTGTTTTGGTCTTAATTTGGCCAGAAAAAGGTGTGTGAATAAGCACACACCAGAATCATAAAGTGTTAATACAAATATCGCCTAAAAACGTTATTTATATCTTCTTATTCATTAGACTTGTAAATTTTGTTACGCAAAGTCTAATTTAGTTTTACATAAATTCTGTTTAATATATCATATATTCTTTTGCCTCCATTTACTTTACATTGTCATAAAATAGAACCACAATTAATAAAATTTTTTAATAAGAATGTCATTCATTTTGGTAAGCTTGTCATTTGCAATTAAGGAAATGTGTGCTTGACTAACCATATTACCAGTTTCTAAAGTTGTGTCTTGGCTAGCTTATGATGTGCCTTGTTTGGTTTACCATTAAGTTCTTTTGTTTTAAATGATATATTGTTGCACACATCATGTTTCTATGTCACCTAATCACTTATATTTATGGTGAAGTTGTGTGTTTGACTTCCATAAGCCTTATTCTAAAGCATGTTTATGAATGAATAAGTTGTGTGAGTGATTAGGTTGGTTTGCTTAGGCCAGTTCACTCTGTCAGTCTGTGGCTGGGATACAGGGCGGAAAAACCCTTGTCGGGGGTTCAGCGGGTTCCGCCAGGCCAAGGTAACTTTTGCCTATAACAAACAATTTGTAGCTTTATTCTTTATCATTCCTCATTTTTTTAACA
>LBNU01010961.1:0-16788 GCA_014162995.1 Artemisia annua | reverse complement strand
GCATCCATTGCTAGATATGTAGGTAGGTGTTTAACATGTTCTAGGGTAAAGGCTGAATGTCAAAAGCCATCCGGCTTATTGGAACAGCCTGAGATTCCCATTTGGAAGTGGGAAAGAATTATGATGGATTTTATCACAAAACTACCTAGAACATCCAACGGGCATGATACTATTTGGGTAATAGTTGATCGCCTTACGAAATCAGCTCACTTCATTCCTATACGAGAAACAGATGATATGGAAACCCTTGCTACGTTGTACCTCAAGGAATAATTTCCCGACATGGAGTGCCAATATCTATCATATCAGATCGTGATTCTCGATTCACATCGAGATTTTGGCAATCTATGCAAAAGGCCTTAGGTACTCAGATAGACATGAGTACGGCATATCATTCGCAAACCGACGGTCAAAGTGAAAGAACTATCCAAACACTCGAAGATATGCTTCGAGCATGTGTGATAGATTTTGGAAAAGGATGGGAGAAACACTTATCGTTGGTAGAATTCTCGTATAACAATAGTTATCACGCTAGTATTAAGGCAGCACCGTATGAGGCACTTTATGGGAGAAAGTGCAGATCCCCTATCTGCTGGGCTGAAGTTGGAGAATACAACTTACGGGTCCAGAGATAATCCATGAGACAAATGAGAAAATAGTTCAAATCCGACAACGCTTACAAGCCGCTAGAGATCGGCAAAAGAGTTATGCCGATGTAAGACGTAAGCCTTTAGAATTTCAACTCGGAGATAGGGTTAGGTTGAAAGTTTCACCTAGGAAAGGTGTCTTTCGTCTCGGAAAGCAAGGAAAGCTTAGTCCGAGATACATTGGACCATTTAAGTTTTTAGAATGAATTGGTCCAGTGGCATACTGATTTGAATTGCCGGATGAACTAAGTAATATACACGACACATTTCACGTCTCAAATCTTAAAAAGTGTTTATCTGACAAATCACTTGTCATTCCTATAAAAGAGCTTCAATTGGATGATAAGCTCAATTTCACTGAAGAACCAGTGGAAATTATGGACCGAGAGGTCAAAAAATTAAAACACTACCGGATTCCTATCGTTAAGGTACGCTGGGACTCCCAAAGAGGACCAGAGTGTACTTGGGAACGAGAGGATAAAATCCGTGCTAAATATCCCCATCTATTCTCACCCTCACCCACTAACCCTAGTTAAATCTCGGGACGAGATTTTCTTTTAGGATGGGAGACTGTAACAAACCACTAACTTCCCTTTAGGTTAGAAAAGCCTTACTAACTTAACTTAGGCGCTCACTAAGCACAATCTAGGTTAGAAATGCCTATAGGATTTTCCCGAGCTAAATTTTTGCTTTATTATATCTTTACGACCAAACTAACCTCTAGACAAGCTCACTGATGAGACAAAAAGTGTTACGCTTTTAGGGGGTCATTTAAGCCCTAATTCGTATAAATGTGATCAAATATTGCCCTAAATCGTTCCTTTTGTCATTTTAGGTACTTTTGAGAGGAATTATGGAAAACATGCATATTTGGACATTTTTGGAGCATAAAAGTGAAGAAAACGACAAAGTCTCAAAAGAAGCAGGAATTACTACCTGATGGCGTCAGAGTCACAAGGTGACGCCGTCAGCATACATTGACAAAAGAGTGAAAACCAATTTTCAAATGACGGGCCAGAAAGATTTGGAACTTTTACACCTGACGCCGTCAGGTGTTATATGGTGTAGGCCGTCAGGTTATAATTTAAAGAGTGATGGCCCAGAAGGAAACAAAGAGTGACGGCGTCAGAAGTGGATCTAGGCCATCCGAGAAACCTAATGGCGGCGGGCTGACGGCGTCAGACCCTATAACCTGACGCCGTCAGAATGTAAAATCTATATATAGTTTTCTATTTTTCATTCATTAAGTGTGGAACTTTGTGGAGAACTTTTGGCACCAAACCCTAGACGAATTTTCTGTACCTTTTAGGGTTTCCAACCCTTGGAACCCTCATGCTTAATTAAAGATAAGTCTTCACTTCAATTCAATCAATATGTCTATGTGTTGGTTGATTATCTCTTTTGCTTGTCTTTTAATTAACATGTGTAGCTAAATTCTCTTGTGTTTGCTTAGATCTAATGAAACCTAACTATTAATTATTGGTTAATTGATGTGTTGTTGTTTGTTGGGATGATTGTTCCGTCAATGTTAGGCTCAAGAAAATTGGCCAACCTCGTTTATGGTAACGTGCTTGAACTACCATTAGACCAATTGATAGGAGTGAGGATGATAGTGAATCAAAGGATGAGAATAAGGGAGTATAGGATGATAGGAAAGCTAAGGTTAGCGAAATAGAAGAAGTAGGAGAAGAGGACTACTTCAATAGGTTACCAACTAGGGAAGAGCGAGCATATCATAAGAATCTATTCGATGACTCCAAGACCCCATACTTCCTAGGTAACCCGATTATCAAAGTGGGCGATCCTTCTAATCTCAACATACCATGCAACATCGGACATTTGCGTATATGGAAAGCTTACATCGACCCTAGATCGCCCATAAACATCATGACTAGAGCCCAATACAATTTGATAATGAAAAACCAACTTAGGTATAGGGTGCTCCCCGATAAGAGATGGATTAGTAACTTCACAGGGAGAGTTAAGGGATTACCAGTTTATGTAGGAAACTTTACCTATGTCACCGACTTTGTGATTGTAGAAGATATCCGCCCAATAGTCGACGCAAGTGTAACCCAAGTAGTTTTAGGCAAGCCATTTATCGAGGTCTCTAGAATGACTCATGAACCTTCCTTAGGAATAGTTAAATTTAAGGATGAGACCGACGAAGTGAACTACCAAATGCCATATAAGATAGAGCAATTCCAACACTTGTCCAATGTTGAAAAGGAGCTCAAACAAGCGGTTTACTATAGGAACGATGAGGATAGACGTAGGGGAGTAGACTATGTCTTGGGAAGAATATTCGGTTTCTATAAGGATTGTTTGAAATTAGGACAGGAATACAAAACCGGAAAAGAGGATGACTCAGGAACCGTGACCAACGACGAAGTCACGTAATGTACGGTGACTTTGAGTCTAGCTACAAGACTCGTTAATAAAGAAAAGCGCTTCTTGGGAGGCAACCCATGCTTTTTGTGTTTTGTTTGTTTGATTTTATTTGTTTCCGTATGTAAGTTATATTTCTTGTTATTGATTCATGCTTCAAACTGAAATGTGAAAATGCTTTATTTTGTTTTTAACTTCGTCTTAAATACATATAAAGGTATTTCGCAAAAGCTAAGTGTAAGGGAAATCTAAATCGGTTTATAAAGAACGAATGAACATGAATCATAACAATGTAAATTAACATACATATTAGTATTTGTTTGAGTCAAATGCTTGTATCAAGTCATAATGAATTTTTGCAGGAATTCCAGGAAGTAAGATCTAGTTTTTCCAGAATTTTTTCCGGAAACTTAACATGAGAATTCTGTCAGATCATTCTGACGGCGTCAGGCATAACACCTGACGGCGTCAGGTTAAAATTTTCTGCAATTTTTGAAAGTTTTGTATTTCTTCCGGAAACATAAAAAGTTTTGTCAATTCTTTAACTTATAATCTTCAGGAATTCTGCAAAATATTCATTCCACAAGCATTATATCCTAGTATATAGATTTTACCGCCGATTTTATGCGAGGTTGGCCTTTATCTTTTTTAGGTTAACAGGTTATTTTGGACAAGAAGACGTTTATTATTTTGGAAGGGAAGCTTTGAACGTTCGTCTTTCTTGGAAGAAGATCTAACCATGTTACTTCACTATCCATGATTCATCGTGTTTTAGTGTGCAAAACAACAAGTATTCAAAAATATCAACAAAGTGGAGTCAAAGTTATCGTGAATGACAACAAGACGTGGAGAAATACAAGTAAACCTTTTAGGAAAAAGATTACCTCGTAAACTCGTGCAATGTGATATGACTTGTATGTTTGGTTGTGAAAGATTGTTTGGTTTTGTAATACGTTAAATTAACGGAAATGAAAAATTAATGAACGAGGGTGAAAATAAAATAACCTAAGGGAAACAAAAGGCAAATGGCAAGCTAAGGAAATCCTAAAATACTACGGGAATCAAAAATAGGTATCGGGAATCCTAAAATACAAATTAAACAAGTAAACGTGATGTTTATTTAAGATAAACGTCAACGTACAAATAAAAACGTGAAATTATTGCTACGCAAATCCTACGGGCCTAAAAATAATTTTCTAACGCACTAAAAGACAAAAGAAAATTTTGGAAAAAAAAGAAAATTAATTTTTTTAACAAAAATTCTATTTATTATGAATTAATTACTTTTTAAACTAAATTAAATCAAAATAAATATTAAAACTAATTAAATAAATGTGAGATTTTTCTGGAAATTAACTTAAGCTAAAACAAATCTAAGAAAAATAAGAAGTTAGGAAAAGCAGTTTGAATAAGCTGTAAAAAGCTCAAAAGCTAAATTAAGCTTAAAGGGGTACTACTACTATAAAAATAAAAAAGGGAACATGTAACAATGAGAAGTCCCTAGGGCAGTTGGTTGTGATGTTGTGTTGTGTGTCTGTGTGTGCTTGAGGTCCCAGGTTCGAATCCAAATTTTTGCACAAAGTTTATTTTTTATTTTTTTCTTTTTGCCTCTTTTGTTTCTTGTTTACTGATTGCACATAGATACAAACAAAGATTCAAACACAAACACAAACTCAACCTTACACTTTCTGAAAACAGATTTCACAAACAAGATTTCAAACAAACCTAATCCAAATTTAGATTCCAAAACAGATTTATAATCCAAAATTTGTTTTTGATTTCAAAACTTACAAACTCACAAGTTTCACAAGTGGACCATAAGCTCAAATAAGCTTTAAACAAAGCAGCAAAAATAACAACAAGAATCAACAATAACAACATAAAAAGGAACAAATTCAAACAACAAGAACAACAATAACAAGACCAGCAGACAACAACAGGAACTCAAGAACAGTGGCAACAAGAATAAGCTCAATGGTCACCAGAGCTTATGCAAACAAGAAACAACAACAATAAGTTCAACTACTAGATTCAAACAATAATATTCATCACACAAACTCAGATCAATCAACAAGAGCAACAACACTTAGCATATACTGAGTGCTTAACAGCAACAGTAACAAAATAAGCCAAAAGAAGGCTTCTAAANCTTTATCTTTTTTAGGTTAACAGGTTATTTTGGACAAGAAGACGTTTATTATTTTGGAAGGGAAGCTTTGAACGTTCGTCTTTCTTGGAAGAAGATCTAACCATGTTACTTCACTATCCATGATTCATCGTGTTTTAGTGTGCAAAACAACAAGTATTCAAAAATATCAACAAAGTGGAGTCAAAGTTATCGTGAATGACAACAAGACGTGGAGAAATACAAGTAAACCTTTTAGGAAAAAGATTACCTCGTAAACTCGTGCAATGTGATATTTGTGAGACCGGGAAGTGATTTCCCGAGTCGTACCCCAACGAGGTGTGAATGGAAAGTTTCGTGAAAGATCGAGATTAAAGACTTGTATGAGGTTGTGAAAGGTTATTTGGAGTTATGGTACGTTAAATAAATTGAAATGGAAATATAACTAACGAGGATGAAAATACAATAACCTAAAGGGAACATAAGGCAATTGGCAAACTAGGGGAATTCTAAAACACTACGGGAAACAAAATAGGTATCGGGAATCCTAAAAAACAATTAAACAAATAAACGTGACGTTTATTCTAAATAAACGTCAACGTATAAATAAAAACGCGAAATTATTGCTACGCAAATCCTACGGGCCTAAAAATAATTTTCTAACGCACTAAAAGATAAAAGAAAATTTTAGAAAAAAGAAAATTAATTATTTAATAAAAATCCTAATTATTGTTAATTAATAACTAATTAAACAAAATTAATTCAAATTAAATACTTAAACTATCTAAATAAATCTAAAACTTTTTTGGAAATTTAATTAAACTAAATTAAACTTAAGAAAAATAAAA
This sequence comes from Artemisia annua, assembly GCA_014162995.1. Classification (NCBI taxonomy): domain Eukaryota; kingdom Viridiplantae; phylum Streptophyta; class Magnoliopsida; order Asterales; family Asteraceae; genus Artemisia; species Artemisia annua. The sequence goes on along the minus strand of LBNU01010961.1, from coordinate 10,780 downwards.
ACTTTAAAAAAAAATCACTTATTAATAAGCTGAATAAGCAGTTTAATGAAATAAGCTTAAAAAAGGATTGCTACTGTAAAAATAAAAAAGGGAGAGTATAACACTGAGAAGTCCCTAGGGCAGTTGGTGTTTGTGTGTGTGTGGTGTGTCTGGCATGCAAGAGGTCTGGGGTTCGATTCCCAGTCCTATCTTTTTGGACAAAATTTATTTTTCTTTCTTTTTAGTTTCTTTCTCAAAATACTCAAACACAAACACAAACACCCTTTGCAATCTTCCTTTGAAACAGTTTACACAAACAGATTTCTAACCAATTTCTCACAAATCAAACAGATTATTACCAAGTTTTTTGATTTTCAAAATCCTTTTCTATTTGCCAAACAACCCAACTATTCAAACAAGCTTACACAAGCTGATAAGCTCATAAAAGCTTACACAAACAAATCAACAACAACAGAGAACAACAACAATGATTAACAACAACAAAAGAGATCAAGAGCAACAATAAAAGGAATCTAAGAACAAGAACAAAAATCAGTAGCAGCAAACTAGGAAAACAAATAAGCTCAAAAAGCCAATAAGCTTACAAAAGCTTATACTGACAAACAAACAACAACAAGAACAATAACCAGTAACAACAAGAGCAATGACAATAATAATAAAAGTAACAACAAGGACAGAAGCAAAATCACAAGATGAAATACAAACAAATAATGCAGCAGCAGCAACAAGAAAAAGGCCAAGAGAAGGCTTAAAAATAAGCACTAGATAAGCAGATTTGGCAAGACTAAAAGCACACCTATAAACTACACCTAGGGAAGTTTCTAAAGCATCAAGAATCACAGCCTAACTCCAATTATTAAGTAATCTAGGGGCAAAAGAATTTGGGCAAAATCTGAGAGACAGGGGAGTGTTCAGTCAATTAGTCAACTTCCAAACCACTTTTCTATGAGTAAATCAATCCCAAATCCAGAAATTCTTTTTGAAATAGATAAACAAGCTGGGTGAGATTTCAAACCAACAAAGTTTGTGCATTTCCAATCATTAACCAACTCTAGAAACTATTTTTGAAAATGGCCAAAAGAAACTGAACATGCAATTTTGACTTTGCAAATTTTTTGAAACTTTGACTTAACTGAACTTAGGCTGAGCTTGGTTGATTAGTTGATGTTTGTAAACCCTAAGTGAATATAGATCAAGCAATCTAAACTAGTTCTAAGCTCAAATTCAAGATTATGCCACCAACTTTCTTAACAGTTTGACTGTTATGATTAAGGAAGTGGAGTTTTGACTTTCTCAATAAAAGAGACCAAGGAATTGGTCAGAATTATCTTAATTGAGCTTAAGAACAACAAGCAAGTGAAACCTAACACCTAATTCTAACGATAGTTGAGCATAAACACTTGTTCCAAACACCCTAATGTTAACTGTTTTAAAAAAAATTTCAAAGCAACTAGAAACTTTAAAACATAACTAGAAAAATTAACTTATACTAAGCTATAATGGACTGAATTAAGCAACTTTAAACACTTAGTAACAACAAATAATCACAACTTCAAATTATGCAAAGTAAAGTAAGATGGGGCAATTACTTGGCTTCTAAGCTGGGAGAGAACTGTGGACCAGTAACAAGGGCACAACCTAATGCCCCCCAAGGGGCTCTAAACCAAATTCCATAACCATTACTGCTTCTGCTTCTTTCTTCTTCTTCTCCTTTTTTTTTATTTTCTTTGTGATTTTTCTTTGTATTTTTCTTTTTTTTTTCTTTTCTGAGTTTAAGCTTTCTTTTGACTTCAAATAACTTTAACAAAACTTAGAGAAGCTACTGAGACCAATCAAAATGCAATTTAAGCAAATAACAGGAAACTTAAAATTTTAAGAAAAAAATTCAAATTTCTTAAAACTGGAACAATACTTAGATTAACTTGAGAATTTGGAATTACAACTGGAATTAAGTCTAAAAATAAAGAAAGATACAAAGAATAGGATGCCAATGAAGGCTACAATGACTAACTATTTATAGTAGTGTCGAATTAGGTAGAAATTAGCCTCTTGTGCTTGTTTGCTGAGAGAAAACCTTGTAAAAATGTCCCTTGTGACTTTGTGATCAAATCCCAATCGTTGGATTAAAGTTCCCTTGATCCTAGCCCTAGGTTCAAATTTGGCGCCAAGAATAGTTGTGATGAGTTTGGATTGCCAGGGTGTCAAAAGTGGTAGGTACGGGTTTGTGAGGAAGTAGTGGGATGGGGAGTAGTGACTGGGGTGCTTTTGAGGAGGAGATGGAGTGTGCAGAGATGGTGGTCGGAGTGGTGATGTTTAACCAGTGGGTATTGGGGGGAAGGGAAGAAGGTAGAGTTGACCAAGGGTGTGTTTGTTTGACTTTGGGTTATATAAAAAATAACGGGGTGTGGGTTTTACTTATTCGTGGGCTGGAAATGGTTTTGGGCCAGGTTTAAGGTTTATGTAAGTGTTGGGTTGTGGGCAAATGGGTTTAGGATTTAATAAAGGGTAGGCTTATTTGGTTAGTGATAAAAGCCCAAGGACTACACTTGTAATTTCTGATTTTTGAAGGGTCTTTTCTGCCAACATTCCAAACTTCACTCAAGGACCATTCTTGACAACTCTTGATTTCCCGGGGTCCTTTGTTGATATTTTCTTCAATTTAATTAACCAAGGACCATTTTTGCCAATTTCACAAACTTGAGGGACTGAATTGTAAATTCTTCAACCAAGAACCAAATTTGACAACTTGTGACTTTCCAAGGACCAAAGTTGCATTTTCCCTCCACAATATTCCACCAGGGGCCATTTCTGCCAATTCTGAAAGTTCAGGGACCAAACTTGCCAAATGTGAAACTTCAGGGACAAAACTTGTAACTTTTTGAAAGCTTTTCACCCAAAGATCATTTTTGATAAATTTTGACTTTTAAGAATTTGGTTTGACTTTTATTTTCAAAATAAATGCTCAGGGACTGATTTTGTCAAGTTTTGAAAGTTGGGGGACTGAAACTGCCAATTATGCAAACTTTGTACGATTTTCATTTGTTTTTAATCATTTTGCATTTAAAACATATAAAACACGATCTTTGGGATATTTTCAGTATTTTGTTGTATTTCCGAGTGTTTTCACGTGTTTTGGCAGTTAAAATACGATAAAAAATGATGAGTATTTGCACACCCCAAATATGTGAGGTTCGCCCCTAGAATTGGTAGGAAAAGCATCCATCTTTGGTGCTATGATGTGAGTACCGGTAGCATTTAGATTCTAGAACTTGCGTTAGGACCATCTCAAATCCACAAGTGAGACTACATTCGTGTAGTTAAGATTTACTACATGATAAGAGGCATTAGGATTAACCCATTGTTTTACACCCGTATATTTGTTATAATTACATTGACTTCATTGGTCAAGTAATTCTCCCACACCCTTTGCGTTGTATCCATTTTTGGTACACGATACCCCTAGTACACCCCTCCGAGCCTATCCTTTCGTTTCGACCTTTGAGCATCTTACTCAAAGTGAGAATTTGTTTACACCCCACTAAATGTACACCCAAATCGCCTTAGCCTACCTTGTATGCACCCACCTTTGGTGCATTATTGTGAAAACATTTGTTAAACCCTTAGTTAATTATCCGGTCAATTACATGGTTGCTAAGTTAAGTCATATCCTTGTACATATTGTTTTGGGACGATTGGGACTCATGGGTAAAGTACTAGTGTAATGAAGTAATGGGGAAGAACAACATTATTACCCCCATACGTGCTAAATATTTAAAAAGTACTCCAAGTTTTTCGATTATCTTAATTCGAGTCATTAGAATAGTGATTGTAAAGTTATGTAAAGATTCAAGTGTAAGGGGAATGCAAATCCCCTATGATGTATTATTTTGGATGGTAGGGCAAGAGTGTATGAAAAAAAAATCGAAAAATCAAGAAAAATACAAAAAAATATGAAAAAGAAAGAAGAAAAACATACGGACTACCATCCCGTTTCCTTTTATGTTCCTTTTTAGTTTTTGTTATTTCATTTTTAGACTAAGATTGAGTCGAGTCTTGACTTAAGCAACGATGTAGAGTGCATGTATTTGATCATGATAATTAACTCGCCACCACTAAAATACCCTTTATTCCAACCAAACCGTGTTATCATATCCCTACACCTTACGTTACAACCCTTTATAAAGCCCTCTTTGATAGTTTATCTTAGGTGCTTACGCCTAGTGGAGGAGTAATTGATCCTTTCCCAAGCCTATGGTAATCTATTTGCTATGACAGGTAGTGAGTGTTATTTTCCGTTTCCATTTATGAGATATAAACTTTATGACATTTGAGAGATGTGAGAATCCAAACACTATTTGTGAGGTGCTAGTGTATGATTTCCGTGCTTGTTATGATTAGGGTCTAATAACTATTTGTTGTAATTACTTTTATATTCGTGTTAAATGACCCCTAACTCATATTTTGATTGGAATAAAAGCTCATTTGCTTGAGGACAAGCAAATCTCAAGTGTAAGGGTATTTGACGAGACGAAAAGTGTTACGCTTTTAGGGGGTCATTTAAGCCCTAATTCGTATATATGTGATCAAATATTGCCCTAAATCGTTCCTTTCGTCATTTTAGGTACTTTTGAGAGGAATTCTGGAAAACATGCATATTTGGACATTTTTGGAGCATAAAAGTGAAGAAAACGACAAAGTCTTAAAAGAAGCAGGAATTACTACCTGACGGCGTCAGAGTCACAAGGTGACGCCGTCAGCATACATTGACAAAAGAGTGAAAACCAATTTTCAAATGACGGGCCAGAAAGATTTGGAACTTTTACACCTGACGCCGTCAGGTGTTATATGGTGTAGGCCGTCAGGTTATAATTTAAAGAGTGACGGCCCAGAAGGAAACAAAGAGTGACGGCGTCAGAAGTGTATCTAAGCCATCCGAGAAACCTAATGGCGGCGGGCTGACGGCATCAGACCCTATAACCTGTCGCCGTCAGAATGTAAAATCTATATATAGTTTTCTATTTTTCATTTATTAACTGTGGAACTTTGTGGAGAACTTTTGGCACCAAACCCTAGACGAATTTTCTGTACTTTTTAGGGTCTCCAACCCTTGGAACCCTCATGCTTAATTAAAGATAAGTCTTCACTTCAATTCAATCAATATGTCTATGTGTTGGTTGATTATCTCTTTTGCTTGTCTTTTAATTAACATGTGTAGCTAAATTCTCTTGTGTTTGCTTAGATCTAATGAAACCTAACTATTAATTATTGGTTAATTGATGTGTTGTTGTTTGCTGGGATGATTGTTCCATCAATGTTAGGCTCAAGAAAACTGGCCAACCTCCTTTATGGTAACGTGCTTGAACGTCTTGGGAAACATGTAGCCAAGGCATACTAGGCTATTAAGGTAGTATTTAACGCATGAGCCACTGTTTACAATCCCTATGGTTGTGCCGTGCATGGCATAGGAGGAGATAAGAGCTCATAGAATTGGAGAGATATGTATGCCACTCCATGAGTTATTAGGAATACACCCTTCATCCACACAAGTAACATACATATCAATTAACCGGTAAAAGATAGTTAGGGAGTAATGAAGTCTAAGTAAACACACTTTTCTCCATATTGTTTTCACAACCAAATAGTTTAGTTATTTTATTTTCTTTTGCAATAGTAGTAATTTTGGGTTAGTTGACTAGCAACTAATTCCGCCCACTCCTTCATAACCGAGATTTTACTTGCTTTCCTAAAAAATTAAAAATACAAAAAGAATCTTCCTTCGCCCTTAGACCTATTAGAGTAGTTTTTCTGTCCTAACGAACACTATTCCCTGTGAAAGAACGATCAATCCCCCGTACTTACCACTATCCTATACTACATCGGTCAGGTACACTGCCTGGTGGGGTTGTAAGCCTCTTGAGATCCCTCGAGAGGTAAAACCTGTTGTAAGGTCACAAAACCACGCATCACTCACGTATCCGCCTATGCCAACCACCACTATGTTTACTTAATAAACATCCCGGTATGTCAAGTCAAGGTTACAAACATATTTTCACTAAGAAAACTATCATTCTAATATACCATCCTTGCTAGAAAACCCTAATTGCTCCTATCTGTTTACGGTTATCTTTAAAACCCTAATTGCTTATCCATACATGTTCAAAAGTGTTCAAGGCTTAGGTATGACTTACATTAGTGAACTTAGGTTATATTAGACCCTCTAGAACATAGTACAACTCCTTAGAACTTAGGTACAAGTCATATAAGCACAAAACCATAACTAGGTCATAACTTCCCGGAAACTAGGTCTAACTTTCTCAAATCTTTACCATAAGCTACCATCACTTCGTATAAGCCCCCTAAGACTTAATATTAGTCATTAGGCACCCTTAGGACCTTAATCTAGGCACTAAACTTTAGGCTAGACCTAAAACTCACTCTAGGCAAAATTAAGTTAAAACTATACCTAAAACCTAAAACCTAGTTACTATAAGCACCTCTAAGCAACTCTATGCACCTCTAAGCACCTCTAAGCACCTCCCTAGCAAGCAAGCAAGTAGGTGCATCACCTACTTGTCACCCTTTCTTCTTCACCGCCTCTCCCGGCTTCTCACCACCACAACCGACCTATCTCAGCCCCCTAGCTACTCCATAGCTGCTCCTTGTCACCTCCTAGACTTGCCACACCACCCAATAGCTCAGCTTAGTCAACCTTCCCCCCCTCGACACCTAGCAGCCCTTTCTTGCTCGCTACTCTATACGCGGGCTATAAATACCCCNCCTCCTAGACTTGCCACACCACCCAATAGCTCAGCTTAGTCGACCTTCCCCCCCTCGACACCTAGCAGCCCTTTCTTGCTCACTACTCTATACGCGGGCTATAAATACCCCTCTCCTCCCCTCATTCTTCTTCACACCTTTCCTTCTCTTCTCTACATCATATTTCTATAGTCTAAGACCCTTAGAAGCCCAAGAGATCGAGTAGCAAAGCCCTGACCTCGTCGAGTTGTGGTTTGAGCTGAGAGAAAACCCTAGTAACCCCTAAACCCTCGTTACCCTTCCCACGTCCTAGGTAAGCCTTAACTCTTGATCTAGTAGCCTTAGAATAGACCTAGGACACTTACGAAAAGTCTTAGAAACCATAGGATAGCCTTAGACCTTCTCGTTTGCATGCTTTCATTTCGTAACCCTAGTTATAGTCAAATTGCATGTTTAGGTAATAAGCTACTTGTTTTTGTGATATAATCTGAAATATATGACTTATTTGAACTTATATAAACTAAACCTAGGCTAGGAAACCTAGTTGCTATGTTAAAATATGGTTTACATGCATTTAGGACTAGTTTTGCAAAACTTTACATGCATAGGGGTATATATCATAAATTCCTAAAACTATAAAGTCTAGGGACTGTTTTTGACATTCCTTAGAAGTTATAAGTACAAGGACTTAATTTGAAAAGTTTTAAAAACCTTAGGATAGAAATTAAAATGAGTAATAAACTTAAAAGGACTAGTTTTGCAAATATTATAAAGTTAAGGGTATAAAAGGTAAATATTGAAAGTTAGTATAGTTTAAGGACCATTTTTGTCATTTCTCTAAATTATATAAGTATATGGACTAAATGTGCAAAAGTTAGAAAGTTATATGCTTAATTGTTATAAGTTTATAAGTATAGGGTAGAAAATGTAAATATATAAAACTTAAAGGGTATCAACGGACTATTTTCATATAAGTATAAAACCTATTTTAAGTTAGAAACATAACACAATACTAGGGAGCTTCATGCGAGGAGTACTATGTGGATATTTTGTTTTAACGAGTTTGCTGGGTTTACGATTTAAAGTGCCCTGGCTCCTCAAACGATTATTGCATATACTTCTGAGTTATGATGGCCCAAACGGTGTTAAGTTATAACTAAACCCTAATAACAATATAACTCAATAGTAGGGAGCTTCGTGGGAGGAGTATTAACTTTTGAATTATGATGGCCCGAACGGTATTATGTTGATAACATAATACAATACTAGGGAGCTTCATATGAGGAGTCATATACTTCTGAATTACAATGGCCCGAACGGTGTTATGTTATATATAAAAACCCTAAGAGTAAATAGTCAAGAAAACCTAGACTAAGACTTGACATACACACACCTACACCACCCCAGGATACGTGAGTGAGTTGTCTAAACCCCTACTTTACTTATCTTAAGACTCAGGTGAGTTTTCATAGCCTCACTTTTAAATGTTTTACAACCCTGTGAGGGGGATACATGCTTAAACGCGAATACAAGTCTTTTTTCTTTTTTATTGCACGATGTAAACAACCCCGCAAAAAAAAACCAACTACTAACTAAAATTCATGAATCTAATGTTTGGGATATACCCAGCGAACGGCGAATATAGTTTGGAATAGAAATCTATTGGAGTTTTACAAACTTCCGTTGGTATTAACATCTCTCTGATGGTACCAATAAGTTACTATATTTGAACCCAACTGAAGGATTAAAACTGTTGGGCAAGGTTATCCTTCCGGTCCTCATGGTGTGGTTGCAGATCCCATGACCCGGACTGTTGAACGTGTTGTGGGTTCATTGAGCCTAGTGCAATATTACCTTCTATCCACTAAACCTTTCCAACATTAGGGTTTAAGCTGCACCCTGTGGAACTTGTATTCATACCCTAACTACTTACTAATGATCTTACTTCAAACATACGTGTTGACTTTTTAAGCATGTTATCCTAGGTAATTAAGGCAATATAGGAACCCTGGCACGGGAGAAGTACTGGACATGAGGAACGTCCCATAATAGTTATCATTCATCAGTTTGGCTTAAAACGTTCTTAGACCTCTCTTTGGGTAAAAGTACATCTTTTACTGTTAAAAAACTCTGATGAAATAAATGAATGATAACATCTTTTCAAAAACGCTTTTTGAGTCGTTTTATATCTTGTTTGTTTCCTATGAAGTAATTAACCCCAAACACTAAAATCGCTACGCAACAGTGAGAATTTTTTATTGGGGTTTGTTACATTAGCCAAATCATATAATTGACTATATAATAAGTTAATACAGGACATGAGTTCGGAAATGTAAAAGAAATAATGAATGCTAAACTTATTGAATGAAGCGTGATTTATTCCTTGGAAAGCTCGGTGCGCTGTCAGAAGGGCATCCTAAAAACTTCCCAAGCGATCTGGACTTTGTATGTGAGAAAAGGTGGTATATCAAAAATGCAGAAATTAAGGGTTGTATTATAGCCGATCAGAGGTAGCATAGGATGGGAAAATGTGCTACGCCGTACGTGATGTGTAGCAAAAAACTAACGGATGAAGCTTGTAAACCAACGGACGTTGTCCCAACGGGAGCGTTGGAAATTGATCTAGTCAGCTCAAGGTCGTGGTTATTGTGAGATGAATGGGTTGAAAAGAGTTAATTTGTTTTAATATACTACAGAATTTTTGCATAATATATTATTAAACGAAATAAATGAACAATAAGAAAGGGAATAAAGTTTAACTATGAGAGAAAACATGAGATTAAGTGAAGCGAAAAAGGAAATAAAAGTTTAAACTTAAGAAAGGATTAAAGAAACTGTTTTTGTTGTTTTGTATTTAATTAACGAAAGAAAATTAAACTAAGTTAAAAAGTTCAAAAGAAAATTCGACAGAGTAACGGAAAGAAATGGATAAAAGAAAACTCCACTCGATAAACGATGGAGTGCAAACAAGCCTAGCTCGGCTCAATAAACAAGACACGACAATAAAGCACTAAGACTCGAAAACTTAAACAAAACAAAACCTAAACTCGCTATGCTAAGGAAACCAAACTCGCTATACTAAATGGAAAACACCAAACTCGCTATCCTACTGTGAAATGAAACTCGCTAAACACTAGACAAACCAAACTCGCTACACAATGTGAAAAACCAAACTCGCTACCCTATGAGAACCAAACTCGCTAAGCTACTTATATAAACCAAACTCGCTACACACTAGACAAACCAAACTCGCTAAGGTTAAACCAAAGAAAAGACTAAACTCGCTAGCTAACTACGACCAAACTCGCTAAGGTAAATGTAAAGCCAAACTCGCTACAAAATGGGACCCAAACTCGCTAGGAACTAGAGACCACCAAACTCGCTACTAGACATGGAACATGAAACTCGCTATGCTAGCCAAGACGAAACTCGCTAGCCAAAAGACAATAGCATACTCGCTATGTAAAGAAAATACCATACTCGCTATAAAACCCTAAGATACTCCATACTCGCTATAAAACCCTAAGAACCTACTGTATTAATAATTTTTTTTTTTTACGTAAAAACTTTATAAAAACTTTGTAAAAACTTATTTAGACTCAATATTAAGCAAAACCAATACTCAAAATAAGCTATAGTAACCGTAATAAATCAAAATAAGCTAAACATATTATTAGGGCTTGTAACTAAAAAGCTATTTTAGACTCAAAATAAAGATTAAAAAGCTAAAGGTAACAATTTTAAAACTTGTAAATAAGCTAAAACAAACCAAAACAAAAGCTCTCACAAGCTAGCAAAACCCAAATAAGCTCAAGTCATAATCATGAGGCACGAAAATTTCTTTTCATGCAAAGGTGGTGCAAGACTTTTATGAGCTTATATTGAATCAAGATAGAATTAAGAAGCTTGAATAAGATGAAAAGAAGGTGCAAATAAGCAAGTTAATAAGCAAAGTAAAAGACTTGGACATGAAAATGAAAAGCTTGTATTGAAAATCTTACACTACAACATGGAAATAAACTAA